>JAVTVY010025481.1:0-100618 GCA_036873755.1 Hanleya hanleyi
GGTGCTACAGTAACCATTGAATTTCTAACATAAAGTCGAGTGACCTTTCTTCCTGAAACACCTCAAGTCGTCGCCATCTTTGTGTCACGTGTCTCATGAATAGCTGTCAATCATCTTTTAACATATCTTTACTAAATTCAGGAATGCTACATATTCAAGAATGCCTATGTTATAAAATGGATTGTGCTTGATAAGATTAAAGCAATTCAAAGCAAATAACCGTTTTTCAGCGTGAGGATATTCGGTAAACATCGGGTTTTGATATTTCCCCATGATGAGTCATGCCGTGACGTCACGAGCACTGGGTTTCCCCTCTTTTCACCATCACGGCATATCTCGACTTCCTGTGCAATGCAACCTTCAGCAAGTGAGTCATCGGGGGAGATTCTTCACCAACTTAAACTGTTTTCCCGAGAATCCAGTAGCCACAGAAACCTGTAGCATCTTCCGGAACCCAAGCAAAATATTCAAATGACTGTGGACGAGAACTTGAGTTGCTGTTTTCGGCCGAATCGACGGTAGTTTTTGCAGTAATCGAGTTGGAAAACAGATCATTGTCGAAATCTAAGCCCCTGACACTTTTACTGTGGACGGTCACCGAACTTCAAACGGCAGAATGGCGGGGCCGGGGAGCGGCGGTGCAGGTAGATGTATATTTCAGACTTTCATTAATTTGCAAGCTGTAGACTTGTTACAGGTGTCGTTTTACTTGCTATTTGAAGGAAATTTGAAAGCATTCCCAATGCATCTCGTGAAACGTTTGACGATTTTTTGCGATTGAATGAAAATCATGGGGAAAAGTGGAGCAAAGTTTAGATCGGTTGTGACCTTATTTATTGTGACCGTCTCACTCAGTGAGTGACACTGCTCGCCCTGCAGTTAGTGAAATGTTCTGCCACACATTCGGGGTCTTGTATCACACTGTAAATGTCGTGACTTGTGTTTTCAAAAGATTGAATGTGATCATAGAATGCTTTTGTTTGCAGAACGTCAAGTTTTTCGTACCATGCACCATATGTCCCCACCCATACTTCGAGTCCTGTTCCAACTTCTCTATATGCATGCATATTGCAAAGAAAATAACTAAATTTAGATCGATTAAATAAACATTGACTCATTAATTGATTACCGTATTGCCATTATTCACATATAAATAATGTGTCTTAAATCCAACACAGCTGCATGCAACAGAACATAGAGCAGCAGACTTGTATCTTCATTCTAACCAACTTGGCCACCATGAAACTCATGACAGTGTTTGACGGTACGGGTATGGAACCAGTTATCGGCGGCGAGTAGTTATCGGCACTCGGTTTCTAGTGACCAACCTATGAAACCTTTGCTGATATCTCGTGACAATCTCTAATTAAGAAGATGTTTGAATCAGGCTGTCCTGCAAAATTTCAAATTCATATATGTATGTTCAACTACCTTTTTTTCATACAATCACAGGTGATCTGATTACTAAATAGGTGATAGAGTTGGTGGCCACTATCATATTCCAAAATGTTCCCCAAACCTTGCTGAATGTGAATTGGACACCCCTTTGAACAAATAATGTAAATTGTAGAATATAATTACAGAAAGAAAGGTTCTCGGTGCTGCCTAAGCCAATAAAGAATAAACACACACTCTTGAAAGATGGTCCTAAAAATTGTATGAAATCATGGCTACAACAAAGACTATGTCAGAAAAAAAATCCCATTGGAAAGTATTTTTAAAAGATTTTTTTTTTATCATTTACTATGTCAACATAATTGTCCAAAGCAATGATAATGACCATGTTGCAGATCCAGAGACTCTGCACAGATATCATTATTGAGATAGGTTGTTAATCGACGTTGACACCCATTGGGTTCGGTTCCAGGTGTGAAAGGAATATGAACCAAACGTCGTGATATGACTGAAATATAGTGTTGAAAACAACGTTAAATCATCACTCCATTCTATCTCAGTATTGGTACTCAATTTTTTTTTCTTCAATTTTATATGCCCACCAGATAGGCAGTCAAATTAAGTGATGGCGATGTCCAGCCACCCGCCCTGTGGGGATCCCGGGGATTGACCTGGGATGTCATCGTGCACACTCCAGGTCATGGTAAGAATATGCCTCAGCCCCTCAGAGAGCTTGTCATAAGAGGCGACTAACTGGGACACCTGTGGGGTTCCCGGGTGTGAAAATGAATAGGAACCAAATGTCATATGACTGAAATAGTGTTGAAAGCAACGTTAAATCATGTTCATCACTGTCCATCCATCCTCGTATATTCCGAGTACTGGTACTTACATCATGTTACAAAATTATTCAAACCCATCCACTACTCTTGGGAGCGTATCCCCACCCCCGGGGAACCAAGCACCACCAATTATCACATTAACTACATGTAACCCTCGCCCGACCCCATTCCCTCATATGAGCTTATATCATGCTACACTTATTCAACCCATCCACTACCCTCGGGAACATGTCCCCACCCTGATGCACCGACCAAGCCCCACCATCTACCTCCTAAATTAGGCCTCGCCTGACTCCATACCCTCACCAGGGTCCGAATTAGGAAATTTGTGATGACCTGCTATTTTCTTCCATCGAAACAAAAATCGCAGGTCAAATCTAACATCACCTGCTATTTATGAAGTTGGACAGCTTTTTTTTTTCTACATGTGCAAATCCACCAATACGGTCTCTGTTAATTAATCTTTAGCTTCTCATGACATTGGGAGGAAATTATGATGATGCTGAATGCTGTAATTATTAATTATTTGACTGCATTAGGACATTGCAACAAAAAAGAAGTTTTATGTATCTGGTATTACTGTCAAACTAAACTAAAACTTCACTGACTGTCCAACTAAAAATGAGGTGAGCATTTTTTAGCCCACCACCACCGTGGGCTGTTCAAATCGCTTTTCGTCCGTGGTCCGTCGTCCGTCCGTCCGTCGTCCGTCCGTAAACAATTTCTTGTTATCGCGATTTCTCAGGAACTACTGCATGGATCTTTCTCAAATTTTGTACACAGGTTCCCCTTGGGGTCTAGTTGTGCAAGAAACCTTTTTTGGTCCGATTCGAAAATCCAATATGGCCACCAGGCAGCCATCTTGGATTTCCCATGAAACCTTGTTATCGCGATTTCTCAGGAACTACTGCATGGATCTTTCTCAAATTTGGTACACAGGTTCCCCTTGGGGTCTAGTTGTGCAAGATACCTTTTCTGGTCCGATTCGAAATCCAATATGGCCACCAGGCAGCCATCTTGGATTTCCCAATGAAACCTTGTTATCGCGATTTCTCAGGAACTACTGCATGGATCTTTCTCAAATTTGGTACACAGGTTCCCCTTGGGGTCTAGTTGTGCAAGACACCTTTTCTGGTCCGATTCGAAAATCCAATATGGCCACAAGGCGGCCATCTTGGATTTCCCCATGAAACCTTGTTATCGCGATTTCTCAGGAACTGCAGCATGGATCTTTCTCAAATTTGGTACACAGGTTCCCCTTGGGGTCTAGTTGTGCAAGATACCTTTTCTGGTCCGATTCGAAAATCCAATATGGCCGCCAGGCAGCCATCTTTGATTTCCCCATGAACCTTTGTTATCGTGATTTCTCAGGAAGTACTGCATGGATCTTTCTCAAATTTGGTACACAGGTTCCCCTTGGGGTCTAGTTGTGCAAGATACCTTTTTTGGTCCAATTCGAAAATCTAAAATGGCCACCAGGCAGCCATCTTGGATTTCACCATGAAACCTTGTTATCGCGATTTCTCAGGAACTGCTTTATGGATCTTTCTCAAATTTGGTACACAGGTTCCCCTTGGGGTCTAGTTGTGCAAAAAACCTTTTTCGGTCCGATTCGAAAATCCAATATGGCCACCAGGCAGCCATCTTGGATTTCCCCATGAAACCTTGTTATCGCGATTTCTTAGGAACTACTGCATGGATCTTTCTCAAATTTGGTACACAGGTTCCCCTTGGGGTCTAGTTGTGCAAGATACCTTTTCTGGTCCGATTCGAAAATCCAATATGGCCACCAGGCGGCCATCTTGGATTTCCCCATGAAACCTTGTTTTCACGATTTCTCAGGAACTACAGCATGGATCTTTCTCAAAATTGGTACACAGGTTCCCCTTGGGGTTTAGTTGTGCAAGATACCTTTTCTGGTCCGATTCGAAAAGCCAATATGGCCACCAGGCAGCCATCTTGGATTTCCCCATGAAACATTGTTATCGTCATTTCTCAGGAACTACTGTATGGATCTTTCTCAAATTTGGTACACAGATTCCCCTTGGAGTCTAGTTGTGCAACATACCTTTTCTGGTCCGATTCGAAAATCCAATATGGCCACCAGGCAGCCATCTTGGATTTCCTCATGAAACCTTGTTATCACGATTTCTCAGGAACTACTTCATGGATCTTTCTCGAATTTGGTACACAGGTTCCCCTTGGGGTCTAGTTGTGCAAGATACCTTTTCTGGTCCGATTCGAAAATCCAATATGGCCACCAGGCAACCATCTTGGATTTCCCCATGAAACATTGTTATTGTCATTTCTCAGGAAGAACTGCATGGATTTTCTCAAATTTGGTACACAGGTTCCCCTTGGGGTCTAGTTGTGCAAGATATCTTTTCTGGTCCGATTCGAAAATCCAATATGGCCACCAGGCAGCCATCTTGGATTTCCTCATGAAACTTTATCGCGATTTCTCAGGAACTACTTCATGGATCTTTATCAAATTTGGTACACAGGTTCCCCTTGGGGTCTAGTTGTGCAAGATACCTTTTCTGGTTCGATTCGAAAATCCAATATGGCCACCAGGCAGCCTTCTTGGATTTCCTCATGCAACTTTATCACGATTCCTCAGGAAGTCCTGCTGGGATCTTTCTCAAATTTGGTACATAGGATCCCCTTGGGGTCTAGTTGTGCAAAATACCTTTTTCGATCTGATTCGAAAATCCAATATGGCCACCAGGCGCCCATTTTGAATTTCCCCACGAAACTTTATCGTGATTTCTCAAGAAGTACTGCATGGATCTTTCTGAAATTTGGTACACAGGTCCCACATGGGGCCTAGTTGTTCAAGATACCTTTTTTGGTCCGATTCGAAAATCCAAGTTACGCTTCAAATTAATATGGTATTTCGGAGTTGTGACGTTGCATCACAAGAGTCGGCGGATGAAAGGGTGGGGCATATTCTATATATTGACTATAGAGAATATCCATACCTTCACCTTCCATATCAAGGAGTTCAAATAATTCGGGATTAAAAAGTATTTCTTCGAGTTTTCTTTAGTCCATGCAGTTTGCAAGTGAACTGCCCCACCGTTTCGTGTGCCGGGGTCGGCTACATGAAGGGACGTCACTCTTGTGACACAACGTCACAACTCGACAACTGTAGACTACTGCATGTTTCGATCCAAGGTAGATAATCAGGATTCAAACACTTTCGAAGTTTCAAATTTACTGCGCAGACCGGATCCCTTCAGTATTAAGTATTGTACCATCTTACTATTTTCGAGCATGGTATCTTAAAAGATATGTCTCAAACTAGCCCAGTAAACAGAACAGAATTAGCATTCGTTCCTAATAATAAAATCTTAAGTATGTTTCATAGCCCATGCCAAAGTGTCAAAGACATATTTGTCTTTGCTTTCAGGCCATCCTTAAAAATAAGTTTGTTGCGCGTAACCCGACCGACTGTCCAAAAATCCGCCGACTGGAAACTTTTTTCGCCGATTTTCCGACCGGTCATCTTTTTATTTTATTTTGCAATGTCAGAATTATCTCCCCTATGTAAACGTATGTAAAACGTTCGCCTAGCAAAAGCAAGCAGGATTTCACTCTCCAGTAGTCGCGATGTGAGCTTATGTCGCACGTTTTGAAGGCATATCCTCCATGGCCCAGTCCGTAGGGGAATGCAGTTTTCGTCGACCACGTGTATATGGCGGGAAGTTCCCCCTTCTGTTTTGTGTTTGAGTTTGGACGAGAGGACAATAAACACATCGACAGGCAACAGCAACACAGGATGGGAAAAATTTTTTCAAAACGGTTGGTTATTAAAACCTGCCATAAAGAGCTCTGTCGCGAATCGACTTGGAACGTAGACATGTTTAGGACTGTCACCATGCACCACGTGGGTCCGTACACCGACAGATTCTGAGACTGACGATGTTACAACAACAACGATGTTTGGATTTCTACTTTTATCCGAGAAGACTTCAGTGTGCCTAAACGCAGAAAATCTATACTGCTTTGTTGTTTAACGGAAACTTTATAACCCTCTATGTCGATGACGCCATGGATATAGTGTCGGTGGCTTCAGCGGTCTTGACAAATTAGATGGTGCCGTCAGCTTAATTTTGACGTTCCGATGTCGGCATCAAATACGCTTGTCAGAATTCCACCTCGGACTAAATTCCACGAAAAGACACAGGTTAGAAACTTAGTGTTTGCCTCATTGTTGTCAGTAAATTAAATTACGATGTATTTCTAATCTGAATAAAGGAAGTACCTAAGTATTCAATAAAAGCACACCATAAATTTGCGACGAGGAAGGGCAGTAATGATGTTAATGATTAATTTGAGGTAATTTTCTCAACTCCAAATGGTATAATGAACAACCTTCTGTATAACACTGAGAGGATTTTTTTCTTTCCTGTCACAATTTTGGCAAAAGTTTGTCTGGTAGTGGTATTTTTTTTTTTTTTTTGACCAGCTAGTCACAAGTCATTGTCAAGAATGTGTTAAAGGATGTCGATGTCTTCTAAGAAATAAAACAGGTACACAAGCCTGAATTTAAGAATATCTTGCTTTATACCTTGAAGATAACTAGTTTTCTATACTGAAATAATTTTGCTGCCAGACAAAAAGAATATTTCAAATGACCTGCTTAGTATCTGAACTAAATCACACTAACCTCTTCCAGCCTCCCCAAAAGGAAAACCTGATCTAAAAAAAAAAAAAAAAAATTACCTACCGACCGACCCAACTTCCTGAGGTAGGGTCGGGTTACAGCCAACAAACATATTTTTAAGGATGGCCTCAGTACCCAATGATGACACGTGCAAATATAAAAAATAAAATACTACAAAACGAAGACGAAGAATCCTCTGTACATGTACATTCACTTTCAGATTAACTTGTAGTCTTGTACTATAACAACCGACATAAGTACAGTTTCTAGAAATCTTGAAACTTCTGAAACTTAGAAAGATATCTTGGTGTTTTCCAGTGTCCCTTTTTCGATCTTTTTTGCTCAGATTCGAAATTCTGTAAACAAAATTGCAAATCAATCGCTTGTTCCTAGTAACAATGGACAAAAAGATACTCTTGTCATTAGCTTACAATTATCGAACAATGGTGGGCGCCAAGATCCTTCAGGATCTCTCGTTATATTTATTATTAATTTTTTTATTTGGCACACATGTTCTTTAAAAACTTCGAGCACCAATGGAAAGTTGATGTCATCTTTGATATGTCAAAAACAACTATTTCCCCGAATTTCTGCAATTAGAACTGCAAAAGCTTTGTTGTTGACTAAATCATGTGAACTATATTTACTTATATTTATCAAAAGTTTCTCCTTGTAAATTGCTGATTCCAATAAATTAGAATCAGCCATCAGAGTCCCGTTGAAATTATCAATTAACTGAAATATCTGCTTAGAAAAACTTCAGCCTGTGAATAGAAGCCCAAGAAAAGAAGCCAACAATATTATTTACCATCGGTGCTAACTGGAAAAAAACCAAAACAGATAGTCCGATTCTGTTTCGTAACAGGTCCGACTTCTGCATGCACCGGACTACCGCGCAAGGATTGACGCGCAACCGGAAGTGAAATTGGTGCGGGAAGTGTTGACACAATGGCCAAAGATCGGCTTGAAATAAATTTTCAATCGATTATTTCTTGGATTGTCCGTTCCTTCAGATAGATCTAGACTGGAGGTATTGACGAAAATTGATCGCATTTTATCGTTTTTGCTGAATGAAATCCTACTTTCCGCATGCGACATATAGATTTTTTTTGTAACTTGTCGCCGGAAAAATTCACTTGACGGCGGCGGTAGGTAGGCAGGCGTTATTTCGACCGCTGCCTTGTTCTGCAATTTTTTTTTTTTTAGTGGAGTATTTGTACGATGATATTGCCCACGAAGAATTCAATTTATGTTGTGTGCAACGGAAACAAAATTATATATAGGTAGGAATGGCCGGGGAAATTATGGCCTGCTACTTTCGGTCGAGATTTTTTTTGTTAGCAGGTCATTTTCTACATCGCCTGCTTTGTCAAAATTTTGGCCAGGCCGCCATTTCGGACCCTGCTCACCCGACTCCATACCCTATATAGTTTGCTACACTTTGCATTTTAGATGGGAAGCTTGATAATTCTTTCAAGCTAATTCGGTGCACATACACCAAAGCAATGATATTGTCTTGATTTAGCAGGAAAAATTACAGCAACAGGAAGCCTGTATTACCGGTATGTCAACACGCTAGTTTATCATTTTATTATTGAGAATTCATAGGTGTGTTACCCTTTAATCTGCTATATATCAATGTATTAAATGTAAGCCGCTGGCTTCTGGTGACTAAAATATTATATATACGGGTACCTGTTTTTCTTTGATAGGCAGGCATTTAGAAGTTGTGTCCGTTGTCGCATACCAGAGTTGAGGTCAAGGTCATAAGATCAAGGTCATTGTGACCCCAAAAATTAGGATATCATTAAAATTGTTTGAGTCAATAGATACATCAGGGGGAGATGTTGGGTCACCTATCAAAAATTGAGGTCAGAGGTCAGTAAAAATACTTGAAAACGTCTTATCATTTAGAACCAATGGTACAACAGACAAATCCAGCAGATCATTCGGTTACGAAACTGTCGGCATTTGGCCAAGTGCTGCACTAGCTGCGAGAAATGTGCCACCACACAATCAATTTTGATCTGCTTTCGTTCGGAAATCGACTTTTATTTTTGGAACAAATGACACCTTTTGGTGAGTTATGTGTCGGAAACTTCAGTGAAAATAATTAATGCATTAATGACTTCATTCCATTAAATTTTGACGAGTGAGCGAAAGTTGTTCCATATTATTGAGATATGAGCGACTGAACTTTCGAGGCGAGAGCATCGTTTCCAATCGCATGTGAGTTGTTTTTTATATACCTCGAGTAGCAAGACATCTCACTCGAGATATAAGAGTTTATATGACTTGATCTTTTAACCAATCACAATTCCGATATTGAATACAAATTTGCTTGTGAGGTAATAAATAATCTTGCCAGCCTAGAGCTGATAGGGAAGTGGTCACAAAAAAACACACACAAGGCGGGTCAAGGTTCAAATTTCGCTGGCTATCCCGTTACACAGGAATTGGGTAAACTAAATGGTGTCATTTGAGCAGGCCATATGTGCCTGACAGTGTTAATATGCAAGGTACACATCTTTCAGATACATCGTCAAATGGTTGCACAACTTAATATGATGTCTAGCACTGTAATATCACTTGTCTTTATTGCATCATGTAAGCGTCCTGTCTGTGTCTTGTGTGCTGTCCTCAGTGTTTTATAGGGTGGATGGATGGTGTCTGGTTCCATGCTGCTTCAAAGATTTCTTCTTTGAACAGCCCACACTATTCACCTCGGCAATCAGCAATTGCCGAGGTAAATGCCGTGGCATAAGCGTTCATCTCAGCAATGTTTAACATGGCTTTAAATAGGAATTATTTTAATATGACATTATTTTTGCCGAGGTGAGTTTTCCAAATTGTGTGGGCTGTTTGAAGTAGCAGGTCGACGCAACTTGGCTGGGTGGTGCTTGATTGGTTTATCGCGATATATCTGAAATATTGTTGAAAGCAACGTTAAATTCTATTCACTCACTCACTGTCTAAGAGCTATACATGTACATGCAGCCTGCATGCGTTTACACTCTACAATGTATACAATTCGATACAAAGTTATGGCCCTTCATTCCTAGGTGGTAACTTTAAATGCCATATCCAAGCCATATTTGCCGCCAAAAGCATTCTAGAAATCTATGAGATTACCTGTGTTCTGGAGGTGATACCAGAATCAAGCAGCACTAAGTCGCCTATTCTAAGTATGCTGCAAACAACAGTAAACGAACCCATGACTAAATATAAAAAAAATGGTCACCTCATTGCCTAGCTAGTTTCATACTTGTATGTAGCTAAGTACTCGCTTCCCTCTGCAGGGGACGAAATTTGCACCTGTTTGCCTGTCCCTGGCAGGTAATTTTTGAAAGAGACCGGTAGAGAAATAAAGTACCTAGCTGTCGCCAGTGACTGGTACATGTAGCCAAAAATATTTTTTTTGGTGGACAAAATTCATTCAAAACTGCTGCTAATTAGTGCGCCATGGAAACAAGGTGTCACTAAATATTTATTGGTAGCTTGCAACATGTAGCGTTGTCATTAAACTTGAATTACATGTACTTGACAATTTCAGCAATCGCATGTTCGGGTAATTCTTAAACATGACAGGTAAACCTTTTTGGTCACCTGTCTCATGTGACAGGTAAATTATTTTGGATATTTTGACCCCTGACTCTGTGTTGGTCATGAAATGTGGAATTGAGGTCAGAGGTCAGTAAAAATACTTAAAAAGGTCTATCATTTAGAACCAATGGTACAACAGACAAATCCAGCAGACCATTCGGTTACGAAACTGTCGGCATTTGGCCAAGTGCTGCACTGCGAGAAATGTGCCACCACACAATCAATTTTGATCTGCTTTCGTTTTTAAATCGACTTTTATTTTTGGAACAAATGACACCTTTTGGTGAGTTATGTGTCGGAAACTTCAGTGAAAATAATTAATGCACTATGACTTCATTCCATTAAATTTTGACGAGTGAGCGAAATTTATTCCATATTATTGAGATATGGGTGGCTGAACTTTCGAGGCGAGAGCATCGTTTCCAATCACATGTGAGTTGTTTTTTTATATACCTCGAGTAGCAAGACATCACTCAGGATATAAGAGTTTATATGACCTGATCTTTTAACCAATCACAATCTCGATATTGAATACATATTTGCTTGTGAGGTAATAAATAATCTTGCCAGCCTAGAGCTGAAAAACACTAACAAAAGGCTGGTCAAAGTTGAAATTTCGCTGGCTATCCCGTTACATAGGAATTGGGCAAACTAAATCGATGTCATTTGAGCAGGCCATATGTGCCTGACAGTGTTAAGCTGCAAGGTACACATCTTTCTGATACATTGTCAATTGGTTGCACAAATTAATACGATGTCTAGCACTGTAATATCACTTGTCTTTATTGCACCATGTAAGCATCCTGTCTATGTCTGTGTGCTGTCCTCAGTGTTTTATAGGGTGGATGGAAGTTGTCTGGTTCCATGCTGTTTTAAAGACTTTGAACTTCTTTGAAGTATCAGGGACGCAACTTGGCTGGGTGGTGCTTGGTTGGTTCATTGCGATATAGCGGAAATATTGTTGAAAGCAACGTTAAATTCTATTCACTCACTCACTGTCTAAGAGCTATATATGTACATGCAGCATGCATGCGTTTACACTCTACAATCTGACAATGTATACAATTCGATACAAAGTTATGGCCCTTCATTCCTAGGTGGTAACTTTAAATGCCATATATCCAAGCCATATTTGCCGCCAAAAGCATTCTAGAAATCTATGAGATTACCTGTGTTCTGTAGGTGATACCGGAATCAAGCAGCGCTAATCTGGCACAGCCTATTCTAAGTATGCTGCAAACAACAGTAAACGAACCCATGATTATATTAAAAGCATGATCACCTCGTTGCCTGGCTAGTTTCACACATGTTTGTACATGTAGCTTTAGAAGTACTCGCTTCCCTCTGCAGTGGTCGGAATTTTACACAGGTCTTCTTGTCCCTGGCAGGGGCAATTTTTAAAGAGACAGAGAAATAAAGTACCTGCCTCTAGTGACTGGTAGCCAATAATTTTTTTTGGTGGTCAATATATATATCTTTGACAAAATTCAGCCAAAACTGCTGCTAATTAGTGCGCCATGGAAACAAGGTGTCACTAAATATTTATTGGCAGCTTGCAACATGTAGCGTTGTCATTAAACTTGAATTACATGTACTTGACAATTTCAGCAATCGCATGTTCGGGTAATTCTTAAACATGAAAGGTAAACTTTTTGGTCACCTGTCTCGTTTGACAGGTAAATTAATTTGGATATTTCGACCCCTGACTGGTCATGAAAATTTGATTATCACACACTTTCGCTTCACATTCTTCGTGGAATGTTTTTTTTTTTTTAGAATACTGAGAGAGTATAATTCTTACCTTTGAATACTGATTTTCAAATTTTCAACTCTCAGCGAATAATTTGAATTTTATTCACTGTCGATCTCTGGCTCATTTTACACGGTGGATAATCAAAACATTGTGTTGCATCACCCGCGGGGTGGGTGTGAAAAAGAATAAGACATTACCCATGTGGTTTCTGCCGGGGTGTGAAAAGGAATAGGAACCAAACGTCATGATATGACTGAAACAGTGTTCAAAGCGACGTTAAATCTGATTTAGTGAGTGAATATGATTATCATATTCACTCACTCACTCATCTAATAAACGTAACTAAAGCTACATGTTCACTTCAGTATTCATTTTGATTATCCGGTCGTCTTGTAAATGATCTAGCAAAAAAAAAAAATGAAAGATATCGATTTCAGCATTCATTTAGATTTATATTCGCTGCATCATTCTCTTAACGAAAATTATGCCAGGAAGGGGATTATGCTAGAAGTAAGTGCACAAAAATCCTATTTTCATAACCAATATGGGAAAGGATAGGCAAGCTGCATTTTAGCAACCATCTTCATGTATCAAGCCAATTTCTACGTTCCCACTTCGTCTTCGAACTTCTCTTTATATATCTGGCCCCCTTCAATTCTCAGAGAACTTATAAATAGACACGAGACGCCACTGACCTCAAAACCATTTGAATTTCGAAATGTGTCAAAGAAGAGCATTACTGATTGGCTGACCTATATATTGGGCTATGCAAACACCATATTAGAAGGAATGACGCCGCTACTTGAGGATGATGTCCCGCTACACACAATCAGCGTGTGAGTTCTGATTTGTTCGTCTCTCGTCCGTAGGTGAAATGTACACCTCAGATTTCGAACACCGAAGGGTGTCAGATAAATCAAGGCAGGTTCGAAGTGGGAATGTAGAAATTGGCTTGATAAAATGAAGTTGATAGCTACGAGAGAGTCAAGTATCTATGAAACTTTGCTACTCGTGTCATGACGCTACATGTACCACATATCCACCTTATTACTACAGCCACTGGTTGGAGATGAAAAGCGCACACACATCTTCCTTTGTTTGTTTCTCAATCCTTTTTTGGCAAAATTCTCTGCAAAATTAATGACCAAGGTAAGAGTTACCTACCTTGAATTTGTCTGTGAACATGGTGAACACGATAGTATTACTGTTAGAAAAAGTGGTCAGCCTTTGAAATTGAGTTTGGGAAAGTAATGTTTTGGGTTTGGAGCATGAGATCATATCATCATTTATGACCACTAACACTGTCCTACACATGTAAATCGGAGCACTTACTGTCTGTCTCACATTTTGAGGGAATGGCCGGTTGTTGTTTTTTCATGCCTCAAAGCAGTGAAATTCCACACAGCTCCACTATGTAATTTGAGCATTTTTATTCTGAAATTTCAAGGAAATCGATTCAGATGCAAAGAAAATCCACAATACCATGCATGTTATTTTCAGCGCACAATGGCCTTGAGTTTGCAATGTAAAATTGAGACTGGCCTCTATGACATCATAATTTAACATACATGTACAAAATTGTCAAAGCAAAATTCGTTTTGGTGAATTTAATCCCCATTCCTGGGATTTTTTGGTCTTTCACAAACCCTGTAAAGACGTTTCACATGTGCAAAGCCCCATGGGGCTCCCGGGGATTGACCTGGGGTGTCGTTGTGCACACTCCAGATCATGGTAAGAATAGGCCTCAGCTCCTCAGAGAGCTTGTCGGAAGAGGCTGGATCACCTGTGGGGTTCCCGGATGTGAAAAGGAATAGTACCCTGCCTGTGTGGTTTCCGGGTGGGAAAAGGAATAGTAACCAAACGTCGTGATGTGACTGAAATAGTGTTGAAAGCGACGTTAAATCTTATTCACTCACTCACTCATTCACATACATGTGTATGCAAGTTTCAGGTTGTCTCTTGACATTGCGATGAATATGACTGACGCAGCAAAGAGACCTTACATGTACTGCATATTTTACGCATGTCTGCTGCATAAAGTTGACTCCTCGATTATGAACAATATTCAATAACTGTTAATACATGTAGTTTGAAGCGGAATGGAGAGTCATACTAAAAAGCAAAATTATTATTCTAGTCTTATTACAGGGGTCGAAATGTTTTTTGAGAATTACTTGTCACTGTGACCGGTAACTATTTTTTTCACTTGTCACCCTGGTACTTCAGCTTGTCACTCCTACTGAAACTTTTTTCACCATACTCTCATCATATATTCCAACCAGTCTCTCCATTTTCCAGGCATTGGAAAATTTGAACACACGTTTTTTTCCGATCGCGAGACATTTATGACAGCGACAAATTTGTCTCCTTCCTTTAGCTCTGCATTGCCAAGATGAATGTCCTTACTCACTGATGTTAACTCAGTGGGCTCATTTCTGCCATCAGACTGTTCCACTATTAGGAAGTTCAAAGTAAAATGTCAACAGAACGTTCAATTATGAGATTAAATTTGCTGGAACGATATTTTCTTAAGGATCATAACAGCAGGAGGGTTTTATCAATTTGTTTGTGGGTTACCCAGATTAAAAACTTGACTTTGAAAAATTGAGTTTTTGGGAAATTTTGAAAATGAGTTTTTATCAATGGGAAAATGAGCGCCAAACACGCGCGAAAACTGAGTTATAGTGAATAAATATTGTGTTCCCAAATGAAAATGTTGAATTGTTCTGACAAATTATGAAGCAAAATCATTGTTGTTGTTGTTGCCTTCACTCGATCAACTCGCGGTTGTTGGAGGTTAGCGCTTGTCCGCTTGTCTGGAGCAAGTCAAAATCGGCACAGGCAACGCAACGTTCACATTAGCTGCCCGTGTTGACAAGCACGATTTTCTTCCGATTAAAATACTCACTAAGTTTTATTGAGCTCTTATTCTCCGAAATAAAACGTAAGAATCAATCAGCTTGTTCTGGTTTCATTTTCGACTTGAAGTTGCCAGGCATGAATAGTCGATAGAAATATAGGCCGATTGCGCTAGATCGTGCCAGTCAATTCGTTTACTTTATCCATTAGTTTTGCCTTTCAAGCGGATCGTGTGCAAATCTAGCAGGAGATTAATCCTGCATGGAGTTTGATGTACCTGAGCTCTCGTGTTGTATGGCAGCGGGATGAATGACGAAGTGAACAGAATGTCCGATGGGTTAAACTAAAAGGAAACTCAACAAGTGTTTCCAGGAAGACAATTCAGTCATGTTAGGCCGGTATTAGCTCGTAATTCAGTATTTTTAGGACAGAATAGTTACTTGTCGCGGCGACAGGTGGAATTTTAATTTAGTTGTCACTTGAAAAAATGACTTGTCGGCGACAGGTAGACAGGCATTATTTCGACCGCTGTTATTATCCATACATCCATCCATACATGTTATTGCCAAGTTACAGTTCAAAGTACTGTAGATCCGTTCGTCCGTATTTCTTGTGAACGCAACTGCTCCTACACTTTTGATACTGTTTACACGATACCTGGTGGATATTATCGGCACAGTCCGGAGATGTGCATGTGCTTTTTCCGTTGACGGATGATATTGCCTTTAAAGTTTAAAATACTGTATATTACCTGATATCTTACGTGCATCACCTACATTTTCACATAATACTTGGTGGATGTTATCGGCACAGTCTGGAGATGCGCATGTGCTCATTTTGTAGACAGAGGATTTTTCCTCACTGAGTTATTGCCCTTTACAGTTCAAAATACTGTAGATTTTTAATGCGATTCACATGATACTTGGTGTATATATTATAAGCACAGTCTGGAGATGCACATGTCCTTTGATGTGTTGTATTGCACATCACTGATTTTCTACACAGAAATGCAGCTGTTTTCCTCTTACCCAGTTCACGGACTGACACTGGAGTCGGGGGGATGCACCATCTTCTGATGGCTCTTGTTATATTAACTAGCATTAGCCTGCAATTAAAAATAAGCCAGAGGATATGTACAGTGTCAGTTAATTAAGGAATAGGAGATCATAAGGATTAGCGGATCACTTGATATTAATATTTCTCTAAAAACGTCCTCAAAATCGCCTTTCTCGGACTTAACTTAATTGCCAGTCACAACGAACAAATGAATACCAAACATCATGACAACTGTCCATTTAGTCACTTATGGCAAGGCAAACGGTACTTTTGGTCAGTCTGAACTCGTGTGGCCTGACTGGCATGAGAGAAAATTTTGTTTCTGTTTTCATGTGAAGCGTGCTGCTCACATTTTGGGGATTCATGCACAACTATGTATTTCTAACATCGCCATGAACTAGTTAATTAGCAAACAATAGCTTTTGAACTTTTGAATAACTAAAACTAGCAGTAAAGATTTAATTGCTAGAACAATCTTGTGAAATTTACAGTTAAATGATCTTGCATGGCTAAACATATCAGACAATTGTCATCTTCTATAATATCATTAAATTTGTTCATGGTTCTTATTAAAGATAAGTGTTTATGTATGGTACATTTATTTGACTTTGTCAGGGTCTAAAAGAGGGAAACTTGAAATTCTACACACTAAAACTAGGCTTGATAAATATAATTAAAAAGAAGCACAAGATCAAGGAAAGAGTGACAATACACATGTACAGTAACAATTGCTATATTATTCTTTTTTAAAATTCTAGTTGGTATACTAAAACTCAGCCTACGATAAATATAAGTTAGAAAGAAGCAAAATATCAAGGAAAGAAAGACGATAAACACATGTATACAGTACATGTAACAATTGCTATTATTCTTTTTTAATTTAAACAGATATATCATAAAGATTATCATAAAGAAAACAGGTTACCTTATGTAAACACAGGTTACCCTAAATTTACTATTAGGTTACAATGTATCTATTTCATGGCATTAATCAAACAGGTTACCCTAGGTGAACACAGATTACCCTAAATTTACCATTGGGCAACTCATTTCAGGTTACCATACAATATTTTAGGTAACCCCTTATGGGTTACCATGTAAAATATAACATCAAAGGCCTGGAACAGCTTTAATAATTGTATTGTAGTTCAAGTTCTAGTTGTTTGCCCCCTGTTACAAGCCCGGTTAATTGTATAATATATGTCGGTGATCATTTCATAGTTCACTGAACCTGCTGTCCATTGAGGCCTTGATACTGTTTGTCTACACATGGTCAGAGTTATGTCCCTTGCCTGTCTGGGGCTTGATTCTTCGTTCATGGTTTTGCCTGCTAATCATCCAGGGGCCTGCATCTGCATAGAGCTAGCAGGAAATATACTACACTTGTAAGAGGAGTCCTGGAACTTCTCATACATATGTAGATGTTCGACTTCTCTCATGTCAACACGCCAGTTTTCTGCTGGTCATATCTGGTTATACAATCTCAGTGTCGTCTTAAATATTATCTCTGGAATGCAGTGCTTGTTATTTAGCTAGCCCAGAACTAGAATTATCGACCCACGATTTGTTGTTCCACAACTGGGACGTTTCAACTTTTCTCATATCATGAAAGAAAGTCTCATTTGCCGGATCCTTTCATGCAATGCGTAGATACATGTATCATACAATGTACTGGAATGAAATGAGAATAGATGCAACTTTTTATTTTATCATTATACATGTTTGCTGAGTATGTTGTATGTGCAGAACTTACAGGACAAATCTGCTCAATTGGATCATGTTTTTTTTATGGAAGTCATGATGGCATATTGCATATACATCACATGAACATAGGGTGGGGCTATACCTGGTGACTCCAGATGGCATGTGACCACAAAGTAGATGTGCAGAGGTCTGAAACACATGATCCACAGTATTATGATAGAGCATTTGTTAATAGACATGTCGCATACATGTATGCTCCCCAAACCTGCCCTGTATCAATACACAATGGACACCTGATCACAAGTCCATATTTAGCATGTTAAGTTAAGAGTGTTTGTTGTCTCAAATTTGATTGGTGGAGAAATTAGCCATAGATGTACTACATGTTATCTCTGTCTGGCAGTCCTAAGAAGTTTCAAGCACCCCTATCTCCGTATCTAATTTGCGATACCTAAAAAGGAGGATGTTGAGAATACTTTGGGCTACACGCCAGCCATGATATAATGCACAGATATTGATCAATGTATATCCATTGCTCTCAAAATTACTGAATATCACTAACACATTTCTACAGATTGTAGTCAGTCGCCAAATAGCATATTGAAATCGTGCATGGAATTAGTTGGAACTGTTGTATGCCCACTCGATCGTCTGAAATACATATATATGCCTGCATGTTTCATCAAAATGGTAACTCATAAGTGTCAAGTCAATTTGAATCTAGCATTTAATTTCCCCAATTTTGGTGAAACATGCACACTGGAACAGTGAGTCTGTGTTGAAACTCAAAGTATACACACCTTTTAAGCTTGAATAAAGCATTGAAAAGTGCATACACAGTTTGAAGTGTGACGTCACTGGACCTAAATATGATTGCAAAAGACCACCATAGAATACCATGCTTTATTTGCAGTTTACTCTGTGTAATAAAATCGTAAAAAATTACAATAAATATTATTCCACACTGTTTCCAATGGTCTTTCATTTGATGGAAACTTTACTTGAGGGTTTGCGATCACTTTAATGACAAAGCTACATGTTGCAAGCTACCAATGAACTAATGACACCTCTTTTCCATGCACTAATTAGCTACTGTTTTGATTGAATTTTGTCAAAGATATATTTTGAACACCCCAAAAAGATTATTTGCTACCCTGTCACTAGAGACAGGTACTTTATTTCTCTACCTGTCTCTTTCAAAATTACCTGTCCTTGACAGGTAGACAGGTGTAAATTTTGAACCCTGACACTCCTTTGCCTCCCCTCCCTATACTTTTCCTCTTAACTTTTGTTATTTAGTACCTTACCTTCTTAAGGTGTTATCGGATTTCTTTGCTGGGTGACCAGGTGCTGTACTGACTGGGCTGATCAGTCTCCAGGGTAATAGGAACTGTGAGCACTCTCGTGTTCTGGCACATGTAGGCACCATCGTGATATGACTGAAACAAGGTTAAAAATGACGTTAAACCCTACTACTCACTCACTCACTCTTTGTGGGGTGGCTGTGGGACCTGGTAGAGTGAATATCAGTAATAAGTTCAGAAAAGGTATCTTCATGTAGCCAAGATCCATTGGCGTGATTGAGGTCATGGTATTTGACAGGATAGTATTAACATATGAAGTAACCTGAAACATCTTTTTTAAAGGGTATTCTAAGCCCATTTGGCACTTAGATTAGAACATTGAAGTACATGTATGAACCTGAGGAATAACATACAGAAGCTTATAATGCCATCAGCAGCAGGCCTTGAATTTAACCAAGGCCATCAAGGCCATTGCCTTTACCCACTTGCCTTTATGCCCACTGCTAATGTCCAAGTAATTTTATGCCAGCCAGGCCTTAGTGCCCTTAATTCCACCAAATTGGCCTTGCCCTCAAATTTCCAAATTCAAGGCCTGCATCAGGGTCTGATGTTTTTGAACGGGTTTGGGCACCATGAGTTGGGGTGCCCAATTGGGCAAACCTAAAAAAAAAAAAAAAAAAAAAAAAAAATGGGGGAAAAATATATATTTCGATTTTGTTTTGTTAAACAAATTTGATCTCATCTCTGAACATGCTGAAACCAATAGTAAATGTCAGTAATGTTGATAGATACAAAGTGGTCAGGCTGCATTTTAGGCCATTTAATACTCCTTCTGATTCCATTGGTTTTGGCAGTTCCGCACCACAGCCTACATGTATTTCACTATGCCTTGCCATGTTGGTTACGGGTGCCCGAACTAAAAGTCTACATCAGGCCCTGTCCAAAGCCTCGATGGTGCTGATAGACTCTTCATGTTACATCATATGGAGTCATAGACGCAGCATTTTAGGGCTGAGAAAATTTCCACCCAGAGAAACTGAAGAAAAACCTGATATTTTCCCTCAATTTTCCATTTTCAAGCACCATGAAAAAAACCCCTGAATATTGATGACAAAACTCAATGTTGCATGAAAATCGTCCTAAAAATTATGGTGACCCTGCATCGATATCCTTTCTTCCTAGAAGTGAGTCTAGTTAGTTATATTGGTACATGAATGTATACAGGGACTGAGATGAGTCAGCATTTACAAGATTAAACAGTTATGAGCATCAGTGATGGTACATGTATGTACATATTAGGATATATCCAGCGATGATACAATTACAGCTATTAAAATATTTTAATCAGGAAGTTTTTGGCTTACCTCAGCACAGTGTATTTAACCCCAGCATTGTGTCATAGATTCTTCGGACACAATGCAAGCATTGGCCAACCACATATAAAATATGGCCTTTTATCTCAATACTTGTCATCCGAAATATTCTGAAACCTTCAATATGATGGAATTACTAAGCGTCGCCCCACCACATACACACACCTTCATGTATATTCCAAGATAAATGGGGTTGCCGCCAGAGTTAATGTGATGGTTGAATACTCCTGAAGAGTGGGACAGTCCAACAGGCACCCTCAGAGCTGACGTGATGGTCCATCAGTCACCAATGTTATGGTCCATCAGTCACCCTTAGAGTTGACATGATGGTCAATCAGTCATCCTCAGAGCTGACTTGATGGTCCATTAGTCACCCTCAGAGCTGACGTGATGATCAGTCAGTCACCCTCAGAGCTGACGTGATGGTCAATCAGTCACCCTCAGAGCTGACGTGATGTTCAATCAGTCACCATCAGAGCTGACGTGATGGTCCATCAGTCACCCTTAGAGCTGACATGATGGTCCATCAGTCACCCTCAGAGCTGAGGTGATGGTCCATCAGTCACCCACAGAGCTGACGTGATGGTCAATCAGCCATCCTCAGAGCTGACGTGATGGTCAGTCAGTCACTCTCAGAGCTGACGTTATGGGTAATCAGTTGCCCTCAGAGCTGACGTGATGGTGCATCAGTCACCCTTAGAGCTGACGTGATGGTCAATCAGTCACCCTCAGAGCTGACGTGATGGTCAATCAGTCACCCTCAGAGCTGACGTGCTGGTCAATCAGTCACCCTCAGAGCTGACGCGATGGTCAATCAGCCACCCTCAGAGCTGACGTGCTGGTCAATCAGTCACCCTCAGAGCTGACGTGATGGTCAATCAGTCACCCTCAGAGCTGACGTTATGGTCCATCAGTCACCCTTAGACCTGACGTGATGGTCCATCAGTCACCCTCAGAGCTGACGTGATGGTCCATCAGTCACCCTCAGATCTGACGAGATGATCCATCAGTCACCCTCAGATCTAGTGTGATTGCCCATAAGTCACCATCAGAGCTAATCTGATGGTTCATCAGTCACCGTCAGATCTGACGAGATGATCCATCAGTCACCGTCAGAGCTAATGGCCCATCAGTCACACTCAGAGCTAGTGTGATGGCCCATCAGTCACACTCAGAGCTAGTGTGATGATCCATCAGTCATCATCAGAGCTAACATGATGGCCCATCAGTCACCCTCAGAGCTAATGGCCCATCAGTCACCCTCAGAGCTAATGGCCCAACAGTCATCATCAGAGCTAACATGATGGCCCATCAGTCACCGTCAGAGCTAATGGCCCATCAGTCATCATCAGAGCTTGTATGATGGCCCATCAGTCACCCTCAGAGCTAATGTGATGATCCATCAGTCATCATCAGAGCTAACATGATGGCCCATCAGTCACCCTCAGAGCTAATGTGATGGTCCATCAGTCACCCTCAGAGCTAGTGTGATGGTCAATCACTCAGCCTCAGAGCTAGTGTGATGGCCCATCAGTCACTCTCAGAGCTAGTGTGATGGCCCATCAGTCACCCTCAGAGCTAGTGTGATGGCCCATCAGTCACCCTCAGAGCTAGCGTGATGGCCCATCAGTCACCCTCAGAGCTAATGTGATGATCCATCAGTCACCCTCAGAGCTAGTGTGATGGCCCATCAGTCACCCTCAGAGCTAGTGTGATGGTCCATCACTCACCCTCAGAGCTACTGTGATGGCCCATCAGTCACCATTAGAGCTAGTGTGATGGCCCATCAGTCACCATCAGAGCTAGTCTGTGATGGCCCATCAGTCACCCTTATATCTAGTGTTATG
The DNA here is from genome assembly GCA_036873755.1 of Hanleya hanleyi. Taxonomy (NCBI): domain Eukaryota; kingdom Metazoa; phylum Mollusca; class Polyplacophora; order Lepidopleurida; family Hanleyidae; genus Hanleya; species Hanleya hanleyi. The sequence continues at coordinate 22,406 of JAVTVY010025481.1, forward strand.
ATCCATCAGTCACCCTCAGATCTAGTGTGTTGGCCCATCAGTCACCCTCAGATGTAGTGTGATGGCCCATCAGTCACCATGAGAGCTAGTGTGATGACCCATCAGTCACCATCAGATCTAGTGTGATGGCCCATCAGTCATCATCAGAGCTAGTGTGCTGGCCCATCAGTCACCCTCAGAGCTAGTGTGATGACCCATCAGTCACCCTCAGAGCTAGTGTGATGACCCATCAGTCACCCTCGGGACCCATCAGTCGGGAGAGGCGTTTGCATAGGCCGGGCCTGTTCGCCCTTCCCTATTTCTTCATTGAAATAAATATATTGTTTAAACCATCAGTAACCCTCAGAGCTAGTGTGATGGCCCATCAGTCACCCTCAGAGCTAGTGTGATGACCCATCAGTCACCCTCAGAGCTAGTGTGATGACCCATCAGTCACCCTCAGAGCTAGTGTGCTGGCCCATCAGTCATCAGAGCTAGTGTGATGGCCCATCAGTCACCCTCAGAACTAGTGTGCTGGCCCATCAGTCATCATCAGAGCTAGTGTGATGATCCATCAGTCACCCTCAGAGCTAGTGTGCTGGCCCATCAGTCATCATCAGAGCTAGTGTGCTGGCCCATCAGTCATCATCAGAGCTAGTGTGATGACCCATCAGTCACCCTGAGAGCTAGTGTGATGGCCCATCAGTCACCCTCAGAGCTAGTGTGATGGCCCATCAGTCACCCTCAGAGCTAGTGTGCTGGCCCATCAGTCATCATCAGAGCTAGTGTGATGACTCATCAGTCACCCTCAGAGTTAGTGTGCTGGCCCATCAGTCATCATCAGAGCTAGTGTGCTGGCCCATCAGTCATCATCAGAGCTAGTGTGATGGCCCATCAGTCACCATCAGAGCTAGTGTGATGGCCCATCAGTCACCCTCTGAGCTAGTATGATGGCCCATCAGTCACCCTCAGAGCTAGTGTGATGGCCCATCAGTCACCCTCAGAGCTAGTGTGATGGCCCATGAGTCACCCTCAGAGCTAGTGTGATGGCCCATCAGTCACCCTCAGTGCTTGTGTTATGGCCCATCAGTCACCCTCAGAGCTAGTGTGATGGCTCATCAGTCACCCTCAGAGCGTGTGTGATGGCCCATCAGTAACCCTCAGAGCTAGTGTGCTGGCCCAACAGTCATCATCAGAGCTAGTGTGCTGGCCCATCAGTCATCATCAGAGCTAGTGTGATGGCCAATCAGTCAACCTGAGAGCTAGTGTGATGGCCCATCAGTCACCCTCAGAGCTAGTGTGATGGCCCATCAGTCACCCCCAGAGCTAGTTTGCTGGCCCATCAGTCATCATCATAGCTAGTGTGATGACCCATCAGTCACCCTCAGAGCTAGTGTGCTGGCCCATCAGTCACCCTCAGAGCTAGTGTGCTGGCCCATCAGTCATCATCAGAGCTAGTGTGCTGGCCCATCAGTCATCATCAGAGCTAGTGTGATGGCCCATCAGTCACCCTCAGAGCTAGTGTGATGGCCCATCAGTCACCCTCAGAGCTAGTGTGATGGCCCATCAGTCACCCTCTGAGCTAGTGTGATGGCCCATCAGTCACCCTCAGAGCTAATGTGATGGCCCGTCAGTCACCCTCAGAGCTAGTGTGATGGCCCATCAGCCACCCTCAGAGCTAGAGTGATGGCCCATCAGTCACCCTCAGAGCTTGTGTTATGGCCCATCAGTCACCCTCAGAGCTAGTGTGATGGCTCATCAGTCACCCTCAGAGCTAGTGTGATGGCCCATCAGTCACCCTCAGAGCTAGTGTGATGGCCCATCAGTCACCCTCAGAGCTAGTGTGATGGCCCATCAGTCACCCTCAGAGCTAGTGTGATGGTCCATCAGTCACCCTCAGAGCTAGTGTGCTGGCCCATCAGTCACCCTTAGAGCTTGTGTTATGGCCCATCAGTCACCCTCAGAGCTAGTGTGATGGCTCATCAGTCACCCTCAGAGATAGTGTGATGGCCCATCAGTCACCCTTAGAGCTTGTGTTATGGCCCATCAGTCACCCTCAGAGCTAGTGTGATGGCTCATCAGTCACCCTCAGAGCTAGTGTGATGGCCCATCAGTCACCCTCAGAGCTTGTGTTATGGCCCATCAGTCACCCTCCGAGCTAGTGTGATGGCTCTCAGTCACCCTCAGAGCTAGTGTGATGACTTATCAGTCACCCTCAGAGCTAGTGTGATGACCTATCAGTCACCCTCAGAGCTAGTGTGATGACCTATCAGTCACCCTCAGAGCTAGTGTGATGACCTATCAGTCACCCTCAGAGCTAGTGTGATGACCTATCAGTCACCCTCAGAGCTAGTTTGATGACCTATCAGTCACCCTCAGATCTAGTGTGATGACCTATCAGTCACCCTCAGAGCTAGTTTGGTGACCTATCAGTCACCCTCAGAGCTAGTGTGATGACCTATCAGTCACCCTCAGAGCTAGTGTGATGACCTATCAGTCACCCTCAGAGCTAGTGTGATGACCTATCAGTCACCCTCAGAGCTAGTGTGATGACCTATCAGTCACCCTCAGATCTAGTGTGATGACCTATCAGTCACCCTCAGAGCTAGTGTGATGACCTATCAGTCACCCTCAGAGCTAGTGTGATGACCTATCAGTCACCCTCAGAGCTAGTGTGATGACCTATCAGTCACCCTCAGAGCTAGTGTGATGACCTATCAGGACTGGTTTGCTCTGTGTCATTATAATGTGACTGAGTGGGGTGTCATGTCTGCCTACGACATGATATTTCAGTGGGACAGCACTATAAAATGGCATCATTAGATCGTCTCTGTTACAAGCATCTTGGGTGCGAAAACGTCTTTTGGCACTCTCTGCACAGGACTATTCTGACAAATGACTGTGCGGGGAGCGACCTGAACCTACGAGATTCTCTGTTCAAAGTGTTTTGCTATTTATCCCTGAACCAGGCAGCAATATTGGGCCTAATTCACCAGCCTGTGTTAAGACATGTTTTGCAAACTGCAGTACGGGGCCATAGGCCTAAATGAACTCATAATTAGTTATCGAAATGTACTTCGCCGTGTTAAAGAGCCAACAGAATATATATATATATATATATTTAAATGAACACCGTTTTTAATCAAAATCAAAACGTCATACATGTACACATCTATCTGTACACAGAGTGGAATCAAATGCCATTGTGTTGAGTATATCTGATAAAGTAGATATAATCTGCCAATCTAGTTGGCGGGGGGAGGGGGGGTTATAAATTCTTGTAGTGCAATACCTGTAGGAATTAGTTCAGGTATACTTGAACTGATATTGTGCAAAAAAAAAAGTGTGAAGCATTCATGAAGTTTTCCCACGAAATGGATCAAACAGAATCTTCTTAATTAAAAAAAATATTTCTTTAGTTCATGCTTCAGGCAGTACACGAATATATACATTCTTTGTCTCAATTACAGGCTACATGTACATGTAGTTCATCCAGAATACACAGCTAGTCTGACATCAGGTACGATCACAGTTGAAGATGGTACTACATTTACATTTGCATGTACTTGACATGTTTCTAGCGCATCTACAGCAAGTTTTACACTTACCAGACCTCTCAACTTTTAATTTTGCCAAGGCACATACGGTCTGAGTATATCCTACCGAGAGACGCAAGCCCCCGGAAAATCTAGGCATGATTTCGTGCAAGTTTTCGCATTTATTAGCTCACCTGTATGACGAGCTATAGTCATACCCCCATCATGCCCATTGTCGGTCAATGTTAAGGCAAATGTTAAGGGTGGTTTCTTCATAGATACTCCTATGCTTTCAAACTTGGCATGCATTATTCAGAATGTTGGGAGGGGGGTGTTAAAAATGTTTTGCATCCTGATATATTTACAAACTTGTACTACATGTATGTCATGATAAGGTAAATGTTAAGGGTGCTACATTGATAAATACAATGGGATGTTGCAGAATAGCTGCACTCTGTGAATATTTAGTTCGCTTAATTATCTAATTAACTGGATGTTACGGGAAATGTTCAGGATAGTAGAATCATAAATACTTGACTGATTGTGCCTAGCATGCTTTCCATTTGGGGTGTTCTGAGGGGGATGTTGCAGAATGACCGCATTCTGTGAATATTTAATTAGCTTAATTAGCTAATTAAATGGGGAATATATTAATAGGCTAAGATTTCATGCCAAGGGAAGTGTTAGTGGTGGTGTATTCATGAACACTTTACAGATTGTACCCAAATTTGGCATAAATGTTTTGGATGTTTTCAAGGGGATATTACAGAAGCATTCTGTACTGTTTCACTGAATTCAGTATATTTCTACCAAAGTACTGAGAGAAAGAGAGACCGTTCAGCAACCAAATTACTGATACAGTACCGGTACTGAAATATTACAGTACTGATTCACTGATGAAATATTTTTTCAGTACTGTACAATTTCATTATCGAATCTGTACCGAAATATTATGGTACTGAAACGGTTTCAGTGCAGTTATACATGTACATGTAGTTCAGTACTGTTTCAGTACTTTGGTTGAAATGTACTGAAACAGTACTGACGCTATTTTTGCTGACCATTACCATTTCACCCTTCAGAGATTATACAGGAATACTTTTAACCAAGTAGAGGATTTTTTTTTTAAATTACAGACTTCTTTTTCAGCAAACTGGAGCACTTTTGAATGATTGTTGGTTATTTTAGAAATAATTTCACAAAACTTCCCAGATGCGTGAGATTTTGATATACATGTACAAACCTGTACCGTGTGGGAACATTATACAGATATACCAAATGCGTGAGTGTCATGCCAAATGTAAATAGATAGATCTCTTACATTTTGTTCGATTTCCACACCATGCCATCTGATGAATGCTCCATAATTCGTTAATTTTCGCATAATCAATGCAATCTTGTAATTGGGTATAAATGATCAATCTTGTGTTGATGGCACAATAAATGGCAACATATCGTCAGGTCAACAGGAAGTTTAAAAAATTTAAAACTCTGTAGAGCTATACTTTTAAGAGGTACTCGCTATTTTATATGGTTATGCTATTATTTTTTTATTTACTGGCTGTAGATTCGAGAGTGAGCTTTTTATAACTTTGATGATGTATGTTTTGGTTTAAATTGGGCTCTTAATAAATGGTGCAATATTTGTAAAATGTGTTTTGTATCTATATAGTTATAAACAGAGGATGAACATGTATATTTCCTGAAAACTGCATATGTGTGTTTTGTTGCTTGAGGTTTCACAAGCCATTGGTCTGAAATTTTCCAGGTGCAAAGAGCAGTTTTTGGGGTCATTGTATACAGTAAAGACAACTTGTTTATTGATTATTAAATAACAGAAGGGAGGGGGGGGAGGAGGAATTTATATCCTTTTATGCTTGAATGTTTGTCTGTGATTATCTGATAAACAACACTCAGTGTTTATGCATGTGTACATTGACAACAGTGGCTGTGGTTCAGGTGTCAAACATCTACCACATGGCACATAGGCTAGCTGGGGCCTTGGCTGATCAGCTGATCTACATAAACTTGTTATATATATCCAGTCCCATAACCACATGCTTAATGCTTCTAGTTAACATAGTTTGAATTCAGAATGAACATGAGGTCAGGCCAGTTGAGGGGAACCCCCCAGGAGTGGCGGGCTTTTGGCCAATCAAAACACTGTCTGAGTCACAAACACACAGAGTGATGTCATGGACAACGACCAAATGAGGAAAGAGGCCACGTGAAATCCAGCCAATCAGATCACAGCTGATTGAGGATACAGGGATAACCCTATGCCATGCTTGTATTTCTCAATAGCTTGCCTGGATTTTCGTGGAAATACTGTTTTCTCCGATGTGGGTAGTTTTGTCAGGGTTTGCTTTTGATTTTCCCCTCAGTCATGATTAATGTGTGAATTTGAAAGAAGACATTTCCCTGAGGCACTTCACATTTTGCCAGTGACCAGAATTACGACTGCATTGTTCAGTGGACTGGAGAATTGAGGTACTATTCTGTTACGTGGACTAGAACTATAAACTGGCGTATATTCAGTCTCTGGGATTGGACACCACGCAGGTGTTTGCAGGTGGTAATTTTTACACTGTGGCGCAAGGAAAGATGCAAAATATTGAACAGCTGTATGGTGGTGTACAAAATCTGTCACTGAAGTCTGATCTGTTGATCATGGATAGACCTTCCAGCCCGAGTGGTGGCGGACGACTCAAATGTAAGTTTCATGTCTGCCATTACCATAGCAACTAAATGTGATTGTCAAGATTTAATGAAAGAAAAAATCTGTTTTATTTACCCAGGTGTAACAGTGTTGACTCACATGTAATACACTTCATTCGTCTTCATTGAGTTTTGCTGGACGTTGTATTTGTACATGCATTAAACTGAAGATTAAACCGATGCAGGTGTGTCGTTCATTTCAGCTGTACCTACAACATGGGTTATAGGCTAAATTAGTAATTGAGGTGAAACTTCACTTAATTAGGATTCGTTAACCTTTATGCTTGAAATATTCACACATTTCAACTTTACAAGAAATTAATTTTCCACATTTGGAATAATGTCATACATGTACTCCACCAATTCTACACAAACATTTTCAAGTAAATCAAGGTTCATATTTGTACTAGAGAAAAAACAAAGCAAAACATGAGAGCAGTTTTATGACACAATTCAACATATCTCATCAAGTTAAATATGAAATTCAACTAGAAAAAGTCTGTAGTTTACAAGCATATTATGCATGTACAATACATGCACTTTACAATACATGCACTTAAACAGGGTATTTTAGCAAATTAATTAAGTGGTACATGTATACATGTAAGATGTACTTAAAACATGCACACATTGACATGTTTTTCTTTGATAGAAGTAAGCTTACATATATGTGTCCTAAATTAGAACAAAACATTAAAAAAAAAACAAGTATTTTTATATATTTCATCTTTGATCCATTTCTGTCGAAAATACATACATGAACATCCTACAATGTTTTTTGTAACATTGAATGCGTGGGTGTAGTGTCATGCATACCACAACACGTGTGGATATGGGGAAATTATATTGGTCTTCATGATTTCCTTGACCGTGGGTGGTTGATACATGCTAATTGAGGTCTGGCTTCTTTAATTAGCAAGAAATAAACATCTGCGAAGCTCGGTACCATTTACCGAGATGAGTAAGGTTTTTTTTCTGGTAGCTAATTTCCCCATTCCATTGTATGGCTAGTTTATGCTGTGTGATATGATAGGAGAACATGGAATGAACATAAAGTGGTTGTACATGCCCATAGTAAAGGGGATACTTTTCATAACCATGACTCATGCCATTCATTCATAAACCTGTTTGTGGATTGGTGGTTGGTTGATCATGGTATGATGATATCGCTGGTATGCTATCTGCTCACTCATAGTAGCAGGGAATCCCTGCCTGTGCAATAGTCACCCATGACTCATCTCATGCTGATTACACGCCTAACCACCTTACACGGACAATGAGACACCCCCCTCCACCCTTCATCTAACTCTGCCAAAGTTTTTACGGAGAGGTGTTGCCTGTGGTTTAGCTTTATACTATGATGATGAACACACGCTGTAATGGTGTTGCCTGTGGTTTAGCTTTATACTATGATGATGAACACACGCTGTAATGGTATGTGACCTGCTGATGTTTTGTATGTATAACCCCATCTAATCCTTTCGTACATGCTATGTTCTGATATATTCATGCCAGGTGGATTTTCACCTCGACCACTTGCTTAGATTCTATGGTGGAGTAATATAATCTCTTTAGAAAGGTTGATAGAAACTGTTAACTGAATATATGTACAGGTATTTGGGGTTCGCATTTGGGGTCACTGGGTACATTTGTACATGCATTTAATAATTGCCCAGTAAATTTCCGAAATGTTTTGAAACAGAGAATGTATTACTAGCATAGTACCAGAATTTACAGATACGCTTATTAAACAAATCATCCACTCAGGTGTGATACACGGGTGAAATTGACAACATGTGTACGTAATAAATGAATACATTCAAATTTACATGTACTTGTCAAACAATTTGTGGCATGAGGAAGTACATGTAGGAGATCTGTGGTATTTCTGCCTAAATTTACACTGCCATTCCTCAAATACCAATGCACTGTTCATTTTGTCCAAATTGAGTATTTTCTGATTTGCAGCCTATATAGTTTTATTCCTTAATTCAAATCATAAGAATTTTTGTCCAAACTTCCAGTATTTCAGTCATTAAAGATACAGTGTATAAATTTCCCAATTGAATTTTTTTTTTTTTTTTAAGGTTTTGCCCAGGATCTCTATTCTTTAATGAATACTAATTAATATTAATTCTGTTCCTATCAAGTTTAATTTATGGGTCATGCAACACTGCTTAATTGTTAACACCAACTACAGCCTGGGTGATACATTCATTCACAACTTAATTGTTAATACGTATACACTATTAGCCAATACAATCAGCTGGAGAAAAGAGCATACTTTTGGGACAGGAGCGAGGTACATGATGTAGCATATTCAATTCAGTACATCATGCAGTCTTTCGTTTTTACCCCTCGGCCATTTTGGCCTCGGGGTATTGTCGTTGCCATGTACATGTACGTCCGTTAACACATTTTAGGCAAAACCGCTTGAGATACAACCACCAAATTTTCAACACTTATTTATCTAGTGCTAAGTCAGACGCCTATTGAAAGTGGCTTCTTTTTCTGTCCTATATGCCTGAATGTAACCAACTATATCTGCAGAACTGTGTTCAGTATAGCTACGATATTTTGGAAACTTATTTATATTGTTGTATTCTACAAGCCAACAAAGGATTACTCGCCTCGGCTTATGGAGTTATGCCCCTTTTGGATGTAATAATCTCCGATTTTGTTATCTGTAGTTGAATGTACAAGTTATATCTGCAGATCCGTGTTCGGTACAGCTTATTCGTCTCGGTTCTTATTTTACAGTAGTGCTAAGTCAGATGCCTATCGAAAGTGGCTCCCCTCGGCCCATACTTTACAGAGTTATGCCCTTTACTGATATATTAATTTCTATTTCTGTCCTATATGCCTGAATGTAATCAACTATATCTGCAGAACTGTGTTCGGTATAGCTACTATATTTTGGAAACTTATTTATTTTGTTGTATTCTACAAGCCAACAAAGGATAACTCGCCTCGGCTTATGAAGTTATGCCCCTTTCGGATGTAATAATCTCCAATTTTGTTATCTGTAGCTGAATGTACAAGTTAAATCTGCAGATCCATGTTCGATACAGCTTATTCGTCTCGGTTCTTATTTTACAGAGTGCTAAGTCAGATGTCTATCGAAAGTGGCTCCCCTTGACCCATATTTTTACCCCTCGGGCAGATTCTGCCCGAGCGGTATTGTCGTTGCCTCCGTCGCCTGTCCGTCTGTCCGTCCGTCCGTCTGTCCATCATATCATTGTAAACACATTATCTCAAAAAGTCCTTCACTTACAACAATGAAACTTCATACAGTTGTTTAATACAGCCAGTACCAGAAGCCTATTGAAAGTCGGTGCCATTGGATGTGTTTTTCAGGAGTTATGCCCCTTTATACATGTCTGGCTGTTTTATCCTTGTAAACACATTATCTCAAAAAGTCCTTCACTCACAACAATGAAACTTCATACAGTTGTTTAATGCAGCTAGTACCAGAACCCTATTGAAAGTCGGTGTAATCGGATGTGTTTTTCAGGAGTTATGCCCCTTTATACATGTCTGTTGGTCCATATCCTTGTAAACACATTATCTCAAAAAGTCCTTCACTCACAACAATGAAACTTCATACAGTTGTTTAATACAACCAGTACCAGAAGCCTATTGAAAGTCGGTGCCATTGGATGTGTTTTTCAGGAGTTATGCCCCTTTATACATGTCTGTCTGTTTTTATCCTTGTAAACACATTATCTCAAAAAGTCCTTCACTCACAACAATGAAACTTCATACAGTTGTTTAATACAGCCAGTACCAGAAGCCTATTGAAAGTCGGTGCCATGGGATGTGTTTTTCAGGAGTTCTGCCCCTTTATACATGTCTGTTGGTCCATATCCTTGTAAACACATTATCTCAAAAAGTCCTTCACTCACAACAATGAAGCTTCATACAGTCGTTTAATACAGCCAGTACCAGAAGCCTATTGAAAGTCGGTGCCATGGGATGTGTTTTTCAGGAGTTCACACAAACCTGTGTGGATTGCTGTGAATAGACAATACATGTAATCGTTCGACTACATCTACTATAGGTAATCACTGCTCTATTGCTATATTGTTTTGCCTGTCTATGATCTATATCATACAGGTAAAATTATGCCCACCCCAAATATGTGAGTTATTGGGGTCAGAAACATTATTTCCACAATTGCTCTGGGCCCGACCCGAGGGGTCCCGATGGCGACAGCCACATGTACAGAGTTATGCCCCTTTACAGATATATAATTTTCTATATTTCTGTCCTATTTGCCTGAATGTACTACCGGCGGAGTAGTACCGGTATATCTTGATCATCTCACATAGAACTATCTCTTCCCCAATTCACACTACACATGGATCACAATCACTTGGGGAAAGCCGAGGGGTTTTGATTAGATCAATCTCATGTTACGGTGAGTGATCACTCTCCCCATCCATCACTCACCTAACTTTTCCCCAGGAGAGCTATTGATCACTCTCCTCAAAAATGAAAATGTACTATTGGAGACTAATTACGGACAAGAGTGATCGCTCTCGCATTATAAAATCTAGGAGAGTGATGCTCGTGCAGATATTATGGACAGGAGCGGCTGATCATGTATGCTAAACCATGGAGCTATACACACACATGGGTGTTCGAAATTTGACTACGGAAGTTATCCAGGAATGAGTTTAAGCTTGAGCTAATTAGAATTGATGGAGATCAGATGTGTAGAACATCTGTCCATCCATACATGCTGGACTGCATGTAGATGCTAATTATAGGCATGCTTCACAGATACTCAATTCACTTTGTTGAACAAGTGTAGGCCTGGATAGACATATGCTGAATGCGACCATTATTTAGTGGTGATAGTGGGACCTGGTACTAGGTGACACCAGCAGATCTAACTAGGTTGACGTGGTCGAGGTTAATGTGCGGGCGGACATTCAAGTTTGACCTCATATTATCAAGTTAATCGATCGTCGGGGTCACGCTATCAAGAACTGCAGGTTGTCGAATCACAGATTCTGCAGGCAAATTGATCGTTTCATAATTGCAACATACACTGACATGGTGTATTTGTCAGCAATGTTCAGGGGTGACTATGTCGACGAAACCAGACACCACTATCCCAGTGCAAATTAACGTCCCTATAAAATATTTGCCATATTTTGTATGTAAATAGCAGACGATGATGCATAGTCATTGATGATTCTAGTAAACATGGTATCACTCGTGAGCCTGTATCACACATCACACTCCATGAATCACTCCCTGTGTATTCAGCATTTGCTTACTAACATTTATGATGTGGAATTTTTCTGGAAGTTTTTGGAAAATTTACATTGGTGTATAATCTGGTTGGAGTTCCTTGTTCATTTCCAATTTTTACAGAGCAGGTATTCCCCCTACCAATCCATCCATGATTATATTTCAGTTTTCGTGACATCAGGAATCGGGAATGATATTTGCTGAATGTAAAAACTCGAAATGTAATCAACTGGGGAACTACCATGGTTTAGCAATATTTTTTTCATGTCAGTGGTTATTGACAGTTCTGCAGACAGTCTTCCTATTCGAGGGATTTCCAGCAATGCTGAATATGCTGGTCATTTGCCAAAATCATTTTAGTGTTTAATTTGAGTGTTTATGTGTCTCATTCTGAGAAGTTTAATTTTTCTCCAATTGGAGCAATTTTTTTTTCAAACATCATGGACGATTTTAACGACAGAGATTTGGCCATAAATTCCCCAGTCAAGTTTAAGTGTTGTTTTCATACTTTTCAACGTTAATGCAAGACAAAAAGGAAATGCCTTCAGTTAAATGTTGAAAAGAATGGCATGTGAAAATGGTAATGTTTCAATACTTTATAACTTACTTTGTTATTTTATTACTTGTTTTTCATTTGAATTATTGAATTGCCAACAATTTGATGACATTAAAACACAATTATTTGTCTGAAGCTTGTTCAAGAATGTTAGCAAACTAAAGTGTCCTTCAGTCAAATTTTCTGATTTAATCTAGTTCAGACTAAAGGTGGTCTAAAATTATTCAAGAATGTACATGTTAGAGTGGCTGTAAAATTCGAATGACGAGCTCCTGAGCAAGAAAGTCACAGGTGATTGGCTTACACTTGATTTGCACTGATACTAGGCATTAAAAATGTTTCAGTATAGCTTCTGTATTTAAAACTAGGTAAATCCGAGTCGTTCCTGTATTCCCTGCCTCAGTTTTCTGAAAATTGGCAAACTATTGTATAATATTTGAAATTGTTTGTATTAATGATACATCTATCAGTGTGTTTCAAAACACACATTTAAAATGGCAAGTATACCTTGTTCCAGCTAAAAAAAAAGAAAGAAAACATAAAAATATAATCAGCCACTTTCCTGGTGATAAAGATGATGGTTATCAAACTATTAAGTTTAAATGGGTCTTATCAGGATCTCTGTATTTTGTGATTTAATTTTAGCAATTTTATCTTTGAACTTATAATCATGTACATTGTACATAGATTAAAAATCCATGTAATTAATTTGCACTCAATCTGGCAATAAATTTACAGAACAAATTGATTCTATGAACTATGGTGATAGTGAAATAACGGCCTAAGTAATTGAATTTCTTGGAATTGTAACTGAATCTAGCTCTTAACATAAATAATGTCACTTATTGTTTCTAAGAAATTATCAGCCCCAGATCTGTTAAAATTCTTCGAAATTATATCAAACATGTAATTGACTCCCTGTCTGTCCCCTCAGGTTATATTACAGAAGTAAGCTGTGGGTTCAAATTCCATGTATTGTTTCTGTCTCAGAATTCCGAGAGGAGAGTGATCACTCTCCATCACTCTCTTAATTCTCAACCAGGAGAGGGATCAACAGCTCTTGCAGATTTTGCAAACAGTGCACTTCATATGCATAAAATTCACTTACCGGTAGACATAACAATTATACAGACAATATTCTGAGAATTCTTTTTCTATTGTACTCTATATTCTATGCCAGCTGTTGTAAAATTGTTATGAAACTGGTTGGCCAAGAGCCATGTGCATGCATAAAAGCTGTGCACCCTGTTTTTAAACCCAATGTGGTCAGTCTTGTTTAACTGTGACATCCTGAGGTCACTCCGTTCCATTTAGTAACGGACATTGCTGATTGGCTGAGAGCCATGCGCTTAAAAGCTGCATGCCCGGTTTTGAACCCCAATGAAATCAGCCTTGTTTGGCTGTGACATCCTGAGCCGACTCCGTTCCATTTAGTAATGGACAATCCTGATTGGCCGAAAGCCATGCACATAAAAGGTGCATGCCCTGTTTTTAACTCCGATGCAATCAGAGGGTATATCTGACAGTATGAGGTATACATGTACAAGCTGATGCCATGAGAATGAATTAGTGCATGCATGGACTAATTTTAGAGCTGAAAATTTCCTTGAAAAGCAAAGTTCCGTTGTCTATAATGCTATAAATTACGCATTAACCTGGGGACTGGAGGAATGTAAAGGGGCCTACATGTAGGCCTACCCCTATGCCCGGGGACTTTAAGGAATGTGTACCCTAGACCTGTTTTACAGATGTACCAATAAGCCTCTTACATTAACCCAGGAAGTATCCAGCCAGCCCTGACATGCCTGGGATTATTGTGTTTTACATACAGACTATTGCCCATGTGTCCTTAACTTGACTGCATAGCTGTCTGGTATGCAAATGCACATGCACAAAGAGGCTTTTCAACTTGAAAGGATAGTGGACCTGCTAGCTCGTACATGTATATATCAGAACTACATGTACCTCTCAACTTACAATTTTGCCAAGGCGTGAGATTTGAGTATCCAGCCGAGATTTTGATCTCCCGAAAAAAAATGCGCAAATCTAGGCGTCTTTTTCATACAATTTTTTCACATTTTTCATTCCGCATAACAGCAGACCATCATGAAGCCCATAAATGATTGCTTTAACCAAGTCCAGGAAATGTTAGAAATTACAAATTCTTTTTTCTGCAAACTGGAGCAATTTTGAATGGTCATTGGTTATTTTATAAATAATTTCACCAAAATGCCCAAATGAGTAAGATTTGGATATAGCTGCGTGAGAGCTTGAGTCTGCAGGAGTCTCATGCTGTGCGAGTTGATAGATCTGGACTGGGACACACTATACTCATCCCAGGTCTGATATATGGACCTGGATGTGCAGACAATTCTCTATTCAGCATTTTGGACCATACCCCCACACACACATATCTGTCAACAGCTGCCCCCTCATTGAATACATGCACATGCTTGTCGCTGGTACAGTATTTAAAGGATTACTGTGTGAATCAGTGTATTGAACCAGATCAGATATGCGGTTTATGGGTAATTGATTCTGCCCACACTCTTCCTTATGGCGACACTAAATGCACATGTAGATGTTCCAATAATTTGATAAATTAAATGACCATTCAATAGTTCCTTATATTGAAGTAGGCACAGGAGGTAATTTATAAATAATATAATTTGATATAAAAGAGCATATAATTTGGCATCATATGAACCTCACTGTGCATTCATAAGCCTCACTTTGTGAATTAATTCTTGAGCCCTCATTGTGCAAAGTCGTGACCCCTAGCTGTTCAAAGTCATGATCCCACACTGCAAAGTTGTGACCCTGTGACCCCACACTGTGCAAAGTTGTGGCCCCAAGTCATGACCCCTCACTTTGCAAAGTTGCGACGCCCAGTCATGACCCCTCACTCGGTAAAGTTGTGACCCATCACTAAGCAATGTCAGACCACTCACTGTGCAAAGTCGTGACCCCTCACTGTGCAAAGTCAGGTTATTTTTTTTTTTAATTTACAACAGAAAACACAGATTGGATCACCCAAATCTATATTGTATTTCTGGGTTGGAAAATGCACAACTTGAATGTCATTGAATGATATAACATTACATTCTGACACAATAAAACCGCACCGCTTAAATTCATAATATTCCTCCAAAATTGGTTTATGGTGTTTCCGGACCATCCTGTTGAATACTGTCTGTTGGTTTTGTTTAATTGTACTTGTATTATAAATGGACAGGAAGTATTGGTAAGTAAGGCGGAAACAGCTCATTCCACGGTGGTAGGACAGTATGAATAAGGATGGTACATGTATTTCACCTTGACCCGGCTTAAAAACTGTTTATTATCATCATGCCCGGTCTTGAATGTACTTGCATTGTACTTCAGATTAGGTATTTATATCAGAGTGACAGCCTTTGAAATAACATGTGAGAAAGAAATGTGAATGAAAAACAGGAGCGGTCGGTCGGTGGTCGACCGGATGTTTGCTGAGAAAGATCATATCTCTGTACTCAATTACTCCTGCCTTTTATACCATACATTGTAATGTGGTCTTAATAGAGCTATACATATGTACATACACTCACTGATCAGTTCTGAGGTAGACCACTTCCCATAACCCTCAAAACATGTGCCATCATGTATTGCAGACATTAGACATTACTTGTAATCAAGGATTTAGAAGATAAAAAAGCAATTAATGAGATCAATTAATATTTCATCTCTCACCTTGATAATACAATACATGATTTCTACATGCTCCTGTAGTCCAATTTATTATTATTCTACAGTTTGTCAAAAAATTACATTAATGTGTTTCGCACGATTAATTTTGAAGGATTTATTTTACAAAAAATCCACTGGGATGAATTTCCCATGCAAATGCAAACCCAGACAAATATTGTTTAACAACTTTGCAATTCATTTATCATTCTTGGGACCCAGGTCTACATGTATCATGTGTAATAGACCCTGGGAGATATACGGGAAGTTCACTTATTTGCTTTTCTTCTGATTTGATGTCCCCTCCCTCCTCCCTGCGGTGAGCATAACATCACTATATATTCTTTATTTTAATATACATGTATTGTGCACCTCAAAATTCATAATACATCAGGTTTCTCTGAATTATAGACATTTGGAATGGGTTTATGTTTACACAATATTTATATTAACAACAATTTCGAATTAGATCTAATTCCAAGGAATGTTCTGATGCACTTGTCATAAGTTTTAGCGGCAAGTGTTGGCAACTGTTTATGTCTCTAACCAACTCTGATGATCAAAGAAAGTTCATTTTCTTATAACCGAAATTTGAAATACTACAGGAATATAGCATAACAGACAGGCATGCCATATGTATAAGGACTTGAAATTTTAGTCACTTGCTACAAAGGCGAATGATTGATAAGTATGTAATGTTACATGTTGATGTTTCATTTTGACAACATGCATGTACATGTCGGAAATCCTAGATACCGGGCGTTATCTTCATTTATCAATTTTCTAAGTCCCCAGTTCAAACTTCCCTTGATATATCGGACCTTTCAATGTTCAAAGAACTTATAAATAGACACAAGACGTCACTGACCTCGAAACCATTTGAATTTTGAAATGTGTCCTGAAAGAGAGATTGGCTGACCAATATGTTGGGCCAACACAACCACCATATTAGACTATCAGCGTGCAGGTTCTGATTGGTTTGTTTCTCATTCGTAGGTGAAATTTACACCTCACATTTTGAACGCTGAAGGGAGTCCGATAAATCAAGGCAGGTTCGAAAGTGGGAACATGGAAATTGGCTTGATAAAATGAAGATGGGTACCTGTAAGGTACATGTATCATGCAATATTGTTATTGACAGTCGTACTGAGGTGCTGTTCTGACTGGGCTGATCAGTGTCTTACATGTAATAGGAACTGAGTTTGCTCTCGTGCCCTGGCAGCCCTGTGGGGCTTCCGGGGATTGACTTGGGATGTGACGTCGTGCACACCGCAGGTCATGGTAAGAATAGGCCTCAGCTCCTCAGACACCTTGTTGTAATTAGTTAAGAGTCGACTAACTGAGGCACCCGTGGTGTTCCCGGGTGTGAAAAGGAATAGGACCCCCACCCGTGTGGTTCCCGGGTGTGAAAAAGAATAGGACCCAATGTAGTGATACGACTGAAATATAGTTGAAAGCGACATTAAATCATATTCACTCACTCACTCGTGCCCTGGCACTTAATATATTTAATTGAAAAATTGTTGAAAATGACGTTAAATTCTGCTCACACACTAAATTATATCATGCAAAGTACTGATTTATATATTTTTGGAGTAATTTGCAGCCATCGATTGTCACTTTGAATCATTATCAGTGGATTGATGTGGGTGTTGGATTAGTAAATGGTCACAGCTGATTGCTGAGCATGTCAAGAACCCCAGCCAGTCTGCCAGGCACAGTCAGATGACAGGCTGACTTGACCTGATCTTGACCTAGCTGAACTGAAGGCTTTGTCCTGGTCAGAGAATTACCCAAGGCCTGAGGACACTGTGAAATACAAGCTGTTTAACAGACCGAGTCCTCACCAGGTCAAGCTGAATTATAATAGATACATTTATAATAGTGAATTACTGTCACATTCAGATTGATCTCTATCTGGACAGTCAGACTATGTTCCTTTTATAGGACTGACGCCAGCCAGCCATTTCACCTGCACAGTAATTTACAGTTCCGTTTTGGGAAAATTTAGTTGCATCTTTTATGTTCAAGAAGTTGGGTATATAGGCCTACTTCATGTAAGAAACAATTGTCTAGACCTTTGTGTCACTGTACAACCCTGGGTCTAGACACATTGTTGTCTCCAGACTATTGTAGGCATTGTCTCCTGATCCTTATGTTAGGATGAACCAAAATTCGTCCTTTAATGTACAGGGGAAATAAAAATAATTCTCCCACTTGTTCATGCTTGACATCAACCAAATAATATAATCACCCAATTTTGCTGGAAATCCGGCCGGTTAACTTTCCAACATCAATCATGGTGGGTGGCATCATCAATATCCACACCCCCGCATTTTGTGACATGAATTTCATCACTAAAATGGCCCTCACTGGTATCCTGCAACTCTTGGAATATCGGTGACTTCACCCAAATCGTGACTGACATTGTCCACTAAAAAATGCATCTGACATCTCAAATTTACTGTTTGATGACTTTGTTACAAGATTATGTTGCTTTGTAATATACATGTACTTGATGAGCCATGAGACAAACTGACAAACTAAATATTTCACTGCCCTGCAAGTCTTCCCATGCCGGCTCTCTGTTTACAATCATGACAATCAGACTTGGCCCCATTGTCTTTGTCTGTAACTTACATAGGTACATGTAGTTAACGTTGTGAAACAATTTATATTGAACAGGAGTAATGAATATTACTAACTTATCAGTAATTTATGTTTGCAAATACAAAGCTAATATTTTCTGGTTACATATTTTAAAACTGCAGTTTTTAAATATTATGTACCTGTGCTAACAGGCCAGTATTCGTAAGAATAGATTGACCAAGGTCAGATTGATAGTTGTCTGACCTAGATTCACCCTCAGTTGGATAAATAGAATGAAGAACCATACTCTCCTATTGATTGTTGATACTCCTAGCTCTCCTATTGATTGTTGATACCCTAGTACTCCTATTGATTGTTGATACTCCTAGCTCTCCTATTGATTATTGATACTCTGTTCTCCTATTGATTGTTGATACTCCTAGTACTCCTATTGATTGTTGATACTCAGTTCTCCTATTGATTGTTGATACTCCTAGCTCTCCTATTGATTGTTGATACTCAGTTCTCCTATTGATTGTTGATACTCCTAGTACTCCTATTGATTGTTGATACTCCTAGCTCTCCTATTGATTGTTGATACTCAGTTCTCCTATTGATTGTTGATACTCCTAGTTCTCCTATTGATTGTTCATACTCCTAGTACTCCTATTGATTATTGATACCCCTAGCTCTCCTATTGATACTCATAGCACTCCTATTGATTGTTGATACTCCTAGCTCTCCTATTGATTGTTGATACTCCTAATTCTCTTATTGATTGTTGATACTCCAAGCACTCTTATTGATTGTTGATACTCCTAGCACTCCTATGCTTTTTTGATGCTCGTAGCAGTCCTATTGATTGTTGATACTCCTAGATCTCCTTTTGATTGTTGATACTCCTATCCCTCCTATTGATTGTTGAACTCCTGGCTCTCCTATTGATTGTTGATACTCCTAGCACTCCTATTCATTATTGATACTCCTAGCAGTCGCATTGATTGTTGATACTCCTAGCACTCCTATTCATTATTGATACTCCTAGCAGTCGCATTGATTGTTGATAGTCCTAGCACTCCTATTCATTATTGATATTTCTAGCACTCCTACTGATTGTTGATGCGCCTAGCACTCCTATTGATTGTTGATACTCATTGCACTCCTATTGATTGTTGATACTCCTAGCATTCCTATTAAATAATTGCCGATTAATAATTCCGACAACAGTTTGTTTTGTTGTTACATGAAGCCATTGACCATCTGATGTAATATATGCCCAAATATATAGCAGCCTGGCAGGGCATATGTGTCCCTGTGGACACCTTGCCTCTTGGCCCTTTTCTTCTCCTCCAGTTATCATTTATTTATTTATCAATGTACCTGTACATCTATATCTGTGGATATCTGATATTAATGTTTTCTCTTGTTTTTGTCTTTGTAGCCAGACCTGGAAGAAGACGCCCCCCAGGCTTTGATCTAGGAAAAATCACTCCTCCAGCCAGCCCAGCGTGAGTAAAATATTTTGCTTGTTTGAAATGTTCGCATTGTCTTGGTTACAACAGCACTTGACATTTGCCACAACATTCAGTGATTGCCCTGGTAAATGTTGTAGCTACAGTATTTAACCTGTGTTATTGTTTCTTTGATAAGCGTTTAGAAGTCACCGTATATAACACAAGTCTATTCAATGGATAACTTCTTTATTGCTGTGCAGCTGACATTTCGTTAGAGATACTCCCAACTTTTTCAAAGCTAATGTATTATTGTTTGCTAACAATTTTTGCCATTGCAGAAATATTTGAATTTTTGCGGAAAGCTGATCGTTGCTTGATTTATTAATAGTTACTTATGATACTAATTAGCTAATGGTTCAATATACGAAAAACTGAGTTGTCTTTTGGAAATATTCAGATGCTGCTTGTTGCATGTACCAGGACCACATAGTATTAAACATTTATACTAATAACAGGGTAGCAAGTTAGTAAGTCAGTTTTGTAGATTTCTCAGTCGTAACCCCCCCCAACCCCCAACCCAACCCATAACATTTGAGAGAGAGGGGGAGGGGCAGGGCCTTATTTCTAGTGAGAGTGATAGCTCACCTGCGTGCAAACACTTGCATTAATTCATGTCACTAGAGTGATTTTTAGCTCACATAAACTGCCATATATGAAATTGTACTATATTGCAACCACTCACCTGACTTTAAGATACCCTCTCCTAAATATTTTAACGTAGCTATTTCCAACTCGCGCACTAATTCTAAACACGAAGCCCTGATGAGGTTGCAATAGACTGCAATGCATTTTACATGTGTGGATTCAACCTTATCTTAGCATGCTTACCTTAATTCCATTCAATACAATTGACAGGCCTCCCCGAGATATGGATTCGCGGACGACCATTGTGGTGGACGGACAGACATTTGATTGTGATTCCAATGACCTGGAGCATATACAGGTGTTGGGGCGTGGGGCGTATGGGGTGGTGGAGAAGATGAGACATAGACCCAGTAACACCATTCTAGCTGTCAAGGTATGTAAACAACCACCCCCCATGTCTTGCATTTTTGATGAGGCTGATAAGCACAGGCCCCAGGAAAGGACCTATGAGTGCATTTCACTGGTCCTACTTATCAGCCTGGTAAACAGTGAGTGCTGATAATGCAGGTCAACTGAAATCAGCCCCGCTGTGAGCAAATCAAGTTTGGTATCAGAAAATGTGAATTTCTCGTGTGTCACCCAGAATCTGTATTTTTACTGCTACACTTCAAGGAGAAAAGAAAGGTATATAGTTATGGAGCATATTTTAAATGATAAATATTATAAAGAAGATCCAAGATGGTCATATTACATATAATGTACATACGTTTAGAAATGTGAATGGTTCAATGTATTAAGTTTGATAAAATGTTTTGTAAGAGGCTGTATTATTTATTATGCTCTGTTCACCTTATTCGCATGTGCTTTTTACAGAGAATAACGGCAACAGTGAACTCCCAAGAACAGAAAAGACTGTTGATGGATTTAGATGTGTCCATGAGAACAGGGCAGTGTCCATATATGGTTCACTTTTATGGGGCTTTATTTAGAGAGGTAAGTTCACCAGACAACTTGTGGCTAAGACCCCACAGTTATATTTGGCGTGCAGAACTTCGACCCACTCGCGGGCCCTATGGATAGTGTTTGAGCTTATAGCCATAAATATAATCATATTTTGAATTTGAATAAAAAGAAATAGGTAAAATACCCATTTTGTTTCTTTCTGAAAATATTCTGAGCATCCCTCATGCCTCTTTCTTTAGTACTGTGGATAAACAGAAACATGATCTTTGACAAAGTCAAACTATTTAAAATTTTGCCCATGACGATAAAAAGTTAATTAAATGTTTCTCACATATCGTTGCACTGGTTTTTTGACCTCCACCCAATCCTTTTTATTGACATTTTCGGCATTCGGTTAACTGTGACTACCTATCAGATGTGTAGATTCATCAAATAAAACTGCATATCTTGAAGTGATATTTTGAAAATTTATTTTGTGGAACATATCTCCGACAAATATGAAAGATTCCACTCACATAATTTTTTTTTTTTGAAATATAGAGTACAAAAAATATAATAAAAAACTGCCCGCCTGCTCATTTTAACAAAACACAGCACTCTGAGAATCATTTAACATTTTATGGCCTAATGAACATGTAATTTATTATCAGCACTTGCTACACTGCAGTTGAATGTACTTGCGTGAGATGTTTTATAGTGTGGTATGCTGTATTGTTAGGGAGATGTGTGGATCTGTATGGAGGTGATGGACACATCCCTGGACAAGTTCTACAAGAAGATATATGAAGGAGGAGACAAGATTCCAGAGAACATACTTGGCAAAATAGCCTTCTCCGTGAGTACGCTTTGGTCGAAACGTAATTATATAGAGCATCAAGTTATTGAGTTTAACAAACGTGATTCTGATGAAGTGCGCATCAAGTTCAGAAGACTGGATTATCTCCCCCAATACTGGAGAAAAGTTAAACACAACCTCATCTAATAGTGGAATGGTCCACATTGGACACATGGTCGGGGTGCATTGGGGCAAGTCCACTTGTCTGATGTAGGGTTGAAGTGATCAGGTTGGGTACTTATTTTCAGAGACATAATCCCATTGATTCAAATGGTAGCCAATTTTCAGAAGGTAGCCAATTGTAGCTGCTGTTTTATTCACAGAGCTCTTAGTACAGACCATCTCATTGGCTGTGGAGAAGTCAAAAAAACAAGCCAGTCAAAATCTTGTATCTTTTTAAATGTAAGTTTCATCAAATTAGTTTTATCCTTTATTAATCAGCTACAACAAGAACAACAACAACCACCAGAAATATGCAAATCTAGAGAATGTGTTGTATGCTAACAGAACTTTGTCGTTTCTCTCTTTGCCAGGTTGTGAAAGCGTTACATTATTTACAGACCGTCCTTAAAGTTATACACAGGGACGTGAAACCTTCTAATATATTAATCAACAAAAGAGGAGAAGTAAAAATCTGTGATTTTGGAATCAGCGGTTACCTAGTGGACTCTGTTGCCAAGACGATAGATGCTGGATGCAAACCATATATGGCAGTAAGTAATGGCATCTGCCCTCAAATTATTGAATCTGATTATATTTATCAGCCTCTAAAAGGATGTACGTTTAAGTGAGGGTTCGGAGGTACTGTTGAAGTGCCAACTTCGTCTAATTATTCAGATGACAAAACTGAACTTCAGGCATCTCCGAAGAGAAATTCTGCTAACATTCTACAAATATCTCAAGCTATATTCTCAGTGCCTGGGATAAATTACATATCCATGCCACTAAATTTTGCCTCAGTTGATATAAAGATTTATGTCGGAAAATTAGAAATTAATAAAAATTAAATATGAAAGAAATTTTTTTTGGCATGAATACACCATATTCTTGTTTTTAGAATAATTGCAAGGCATGGAGTCTTGGGAATCTCGAATTACAGGGTCATGAAGTACTGTATTCCTGCAAAATAGCTGAAAACATTTTCATGTGTTTAAAATGCATGTCATTTGGGATTAGGCTGAATACATTATGATAATCCCTCTAATAATTCAATCACCCTATCAAAATTCAAACACCCCCAATTTTAGGACATTCAGTCGATAATTCTAATATTTTTGATCACCCTCTAAAATCATTGAAATAGCAAAGAAATAATGAATTATAAGCATGATTTTGAACCATTCTGTCAACTTCCTGTCTTAATAAATTTATTCACCCTCAGATTTTATGAAGGGAAATCTCACTTCCTGTGATTGAATTATTATCGTACTTCCTGATCCTGCTATACAATATTCATGGGACTCGACACAACAAAATTTACATATATGTTTAATAATAAAAACAAAAAATAAAATCTTACATCGCTAATATTTATTTATGGCACTTCAACTGTTACCTCACTGGGACCAATTACTCACTTAAAGGTACCACATCCTTTAAAGGAAATATCATTCAAGTAGATCACTTCATTAATATCTATATGTGAAATTAATTGAATTCTCTACTCGCTGTATTTGTCATACCGATAATATTGAGCATGTTCTTTTAGAAATTCTTTTTTGTCTTCTTATAACAAACAGTCTGACAAAAAAACATATTACAGTTGGTTATCTCTGATATGCCATTTCAGGATTTTCAAATTTTCGTGGTATATACTGTAAGAAATAAAAAAAAAGATTAGAGATTGATCTTTTTGTACTTTACCTCAACAGCCTGAGAGAATTAACCCAGCAGAGGGTCAGAGAGGTTATGACATTCGCTCTGATGTGTGGAGTTTAGGAATCACAATGGTAAGTGGACCATTTGGCTGAGGGGATCTTTGTCAAGTTTTTGGGCCGTACATACACTTAGGCCAAAAGTGGATGTGTATTTTTCCTCCTTATTGGAGAAAAGCCCGGATTTAGGATTTTTTTTTTTTTTTTTGGAGGAGGAGGAGGGAAAGCAAACTAGCCCTAAATGAAATCTACCTAACCAAGTTACAACTTTAGCTGCAAATTAAACTGGCAAGGACCAGTTTTCGAAGTTTGGGCTGCCAAATAGTGAGGCCTTGAATGTATTAATAAACTTGGAGAGTTGCATTCCTATTGATATATTAATATAGCACGATCATTTTGCTACAATGAAGAAAATTTGGATGATGTCATCTTGTATTCACTGTAGTTATCTCCCTTTACTTTTCCAGGTGGAATTGGCAACAGGGAAGTTCCCCTACTCCTCTTGGATGACACCATTTGAACAGCTAAAACAGGTCGTTAAAGAGGCTCCACCTAGACTCCCCCCTAATACCTTCTCAACAGAATTTGAGGATTTTATTGTACAAAGGTGAGAATTTACTCAATCGTCTTCTGCCTTCTCATGTGTGACTTGAAAATGAAATGGCATATTGAAAATCAGCATTTTTGTCCAAAAGGCCTGGAAAATCCATGGAAAAAATATTTTCTATGAAATTGTGAAAGAAATAGATTTTTCATTTGAAAAAGCATATTCTGATGTCATGAAGTCGATTATGAAGATTTAGAATCAGGGGAGATAATTTGTGATCTGGTAAAATCCTGAAGGGACTCGTGATGGTTAAAAATGGGCCTGGAAAATGAGAATTTTTTTGCATGGAATGGAAAGTCCTGGAAATTTCAGACAAATATGTCACATAATAAATTTGCCATGTCAAACAATTCCTGTTTTTGCAAATGATCATATCTGGTGAGCCAACAATGTCGGGGAATCTAGGATTTGTCTGCCGGTCCATCTTACGACTGTCTGAATATGTACAGATTATTAAATCTTCCATTGCCGAAAATATTTCCTTCGCTCGTTATAAACCTTGAAACACTATTATTATGATTATCCTGTGGTTGTCTTGCAGTTTGACGAAAGAAGTTCATCAAAGAGCCAACTATGTCCAGCTACTAGAACATCCGTGTATCGTCAAGTACGAAAAGGAAGAAGTAGATATGGCTGGATACGTAACGTCAGTGCTGGAAAAATACGGAGATTTAAATGTAAATTCATAAGGACATTGTCACATAGATCTGTGTAAATCAACTAGGAAGATGGGCACGCCCCGATCACATGACCGTGCCCTTACCGGACAGTCATGTGACATTGCCTTATATGGAAAGTGCCGCAACATTACCAGTCATGTGACAGTGCCTCCATATTTGGCCAGGTGACACAGAACTGACAGCCATAGTTGGGTGGTCATGTGATAATTATTATTCATGTGATATTTCCTTATATGGTGGTTCATGTGGCATTGTTGTGAGGGTGTATGGACAGAGCCGAGCGGTTCCCGACTCGTCCAGACTGTTCGACCATTCTGTCCTTCGTTCTGTCTTTCCTGTAAGCGGACTCGTCCGTAAATCGGGCCGAATCTTCCATCGAGTGATTCATGCAAGGCTTACACGAAGAACCATGACTTGAATATATGCCTCACACTGCTGATGTAAGGGAGGTAATCGGGGAAACGTGAACAGGAACGTGTATAAATATACTAGACTACTGTACACTGACTATCATAATCTGCTACAGGAAATCTAGTACTGGAGAAAGCTCTATACAACCTATTGGTTACATATACTTCCAGCTAGTCTGGCCCCCAGCTTTCAGATATATTTAAATTATATTGATCGTATAAGCATAAATGTTTATGGTATACCTGGTTAGCTTGTGTATATGTTAAAGATTGAGGGCTTACATGTAGTATGGTGGACGAGATCTGTATAGCCCCCAACTCCTACTCCCAATATGGTATCGTTGTACTACAATTTTGTACACCTTGTATAAAACTGATTTAATTCAGTTACATCGGGACTCATTTTTCATGGGACACAGAATCTGTTAATGAATGATGAGGCTAAAGGAAAATTACAGTGAATTTATTATTGTATAGCAGAGTCTGCATTGTCTCTAGATTCTCGCTATATTCGAATGGAAAGCAAGGCAGTAACGACAGGCGATACAGTTGGTGATCAGTTTGTCCTAGATACTGGATATGTAGTGGATTTCAGATTTTTTTTGTACAAACTTCGAACATGCACATGTATGACAGTCAAACATCTATAAATAACTTAATAATTACATAGGGCAAAGAAAACAAAACTCACTTTTCATGTCAAAACACTTCGATCTCTGTAACATCAAGTCTCAGCAGTGCAGTCTCCTGAGACGCTTACAGTGCAGGCATGCCAGGGGAGATAATCCAGCCTGCTGGACTGAATCTTTTGTAGAAGTATTTATTACATGCAGGTTATCACCAAACAACATAAAACTGGTCATCTCTGTACTATGTGTACATGTTATGCAGAACTGCTGATCACATGACCATTTGTGCATTGTTTCACGCAAACATGCATCTGGTTTAACTGCTGCTGTTCAAGCATGTATTTATCATTCATGTTAAAAAGCTGATTGACTATGATCTCGTTTTCGCCCCATGTAGAGAACGAAATAGGAGTAAATAACATCTCACACAGTATTTATACCTTTAATTGTATAGCTTTTGATATATTTAGATGGAAAAAAAATCCCTGTTTGTGTATATTTACACATAGTTCAGTAGATGCTTTCGTCGATATCAGTAATAGATTGTGTTGTTTTACCTAACAATAGCATTATAAAAATATTCTAGAATCTTCACACCAAATAATCCAAACTACATGGTGCATACCGATCCTTTCTGAGCAAAAAATGAAAATGGTAGATTCTCAATTATTGACGAAAACAGCTTTTTAAAGACCCAAATTAAAAGCTTTCAAGCATTCTCTGCAAGCTGACCTTTGAATAGTTTGTCATTCTCATTTGACCTGGCCTGAAAGGAACAACACTTTTGTCACTGTACATGTCTGGACGATTGTCTAATAATTAAATGACTATGTAACCATGGTAATGTTGTTGAATCTGGGGTCCAATTTCACTGATCCACGGTAAATACTCTATTGATTCAATCACCCTATTAACATTTCAATCACCCTCAGATTTTCCCTCGAATTTGAGCAGTCACTCTAATAAATTTGATCACCAAAAGAAAGGACATAGGAGAAACTACAGGGGTAAAGGTCCCGTTTCTTTTGGTGGAGGTTCCGGGGATTGACCTGGGTTGTTGTTGTGCACACTCCAGGTCATGGTAAGAATAGGCCTCAGCTCCTCGGAGAGGTTGTCGTAAGAGGTGATTGAGGCACCCATGGGGTTCCCAGGTGTGAAAAGGAATAGGACCCCACACGTGTGGTTCCCGGGTGTGAAAAGGAATAGGACCCAACGTCGTGATATGACTGAAATATAGTTGAAAGCGATGTTAAATCATATTCATTCACTCACTTTTGGTGTCGTTTGAGTCAACTTTTCGTTTTAATAGATTTGATCACCTCAATATTTTGGAGTGAGAAAATCCACTTCCTGTGATTGAATTATTAGAGTGTTTAGCCAAAATGTATCATGATCACCTCTGAAATCTATGTCAGAGAAATTAAATAGACTAGTTCCTCAAAAAATACCATGTTCCAGTTCATCAGCTTCCACTTTGAATCAATGGAGTTTAAAAGAAACAAAACAGTGCATCATGGGATATCTTGCCATTTTAAAACATTTGATTGGCCAATTCAAATTTTCAAATAGAAATCCAGGATTTTCATTGGTTTGTAGAGAAGATTGGTAGAAAATTCAGCCAATCACAGAGTTTCTGTTAAGGTTCATTGAAAATCACCTCAATATTCCAGGTCGGAAAATGACTGTTCTATTGATTGAATCATTGGATAGTTGTCATGTAACTGACTCACCAGCGAAACTGAAGTTAGATGGTTTCCTCTTACATGTATTGTGGAATTTTCTGTATTGGGAAATGGAAAATCCGAGTAAAATCCGATCTTAGAATTTCTGAATGGTTTGTGTAAACATACGTTTGGGACGCTTAAACAACCCCAAACTTTTGTTTATTATATACTAGAAACCATACAAAGGCAACCATATCACTGTTGTAAAGTTTACAAGTTGTATTTATTGTTTGTGTGAAAGAGGTTTTTGCTGCAAGGCTGTGAGAAAGTGGGTGTGTTGGGGTTAGAATTGTTAAAGGAATAAGGCTGGGTGTCTGGAAATGTTGAACTTGTTAGTTACTTGATAAGGGACCGTCTCCGTTTAACTGTAACATCAGGCAATCAATAATGTCTAATAATAATAAATAAAGTAATTAATCTGCACTTTCGAAATCTGATAAAACGAAAACGTCATTTGATTGCTTAACTGAGTAAATATGGTGAATTGGATATAGTTCACAACCAGAGCCATTTGCTTGGAGCAGATACTTTTACTCTTAAGACTAAGAAATCTTGCAGTCATTACGGTTCAATGTCTTAGTAAATGGACTATACATGTATGCACTATGAATGTTGATTTGGTTTAAATCATCTTCGATCTGCTTTTCCACATCTGGTGGCCATTTAATAAGCGTCCAAGTGAACGTTTCAGTTTGTAGTGCAATTCCGGATGTTAACCTTATTTTTTGTCAGACAGTTTCAAGCAAATTGTAAGAAAGATGAACTGAGGCATCAGAAATCCAGCTCGAAAGCTGGTCTTGTCACGCTTAACCAAAAACTGTATCATTTCATACGTCTGTTATGAATTTGCAGTCTTGTTAAGAGAGAAAGTGTGCCTGTTTAAAGCAAAAGGCTGTGGTATTGATGGAA
Organism: Hanleya hanleyi; assembly: GCA_036873755.1. Classification (NCBI taxonomy): domain Eukaryota; kingdom Metazoa; phylum Mollusca; class Polyplacophora; order Lepidopleurida; family Hanleyidae; genus Hanleya; species Hanleya hanleyi. Next base: position 51,496 of record JAVTVY010025481.1, read on the forward strand.
GTGGCCATTAAGGGGTAGCTGATTGCAAGCCACCGATTTAACTCCTGGCCACTCGTGGTGAAGGAGGAAAATTTCCATTTCTCAAAGAGTTTACTTAAATTGTTAAATGCAGATGGCCCCTCGTGCGGCATGAACATATTGTTGGATAATTATAATGTGTTATTTTCTTATAGCATGTAGACGAGTCTTTAAACAGACGTAGTCGACAGACACATTTACGCATATCTCAGGATATATAAATGAATAAAATAAAATCAGTGAATTTATTGATTAATTTGATGTATATATGTTTGCAAATGATGAAATTTTTGTAAATAAACAGACTAATTATATACATGTTAACATTAGTGTGATGAAGACGTATGGAGATGTTTTCTAGACGAATAAACTGACCTATATCTCATTGAAACTTGTCGACGTTTCTCATTCCACCATATTGATGTTCTCATCAGTTTTACCCTGCAAAAGATGGGTTTTACTCGTATATTAACCATTGCCAGCTGCGTCAAGTTGTTACACATGTGGGTATTGTATTCAGAATGTACATGTCGTCTGTCGTTCAGGCCGGGTACACACGAGCCAGTTTTCCTTGACAAGTGAAGTCTTTATGGAAGTCTGTAGTGGCCATTAGCTTGTACTATAGACGATGACCGTATCAGAGCAGGAAAGAGTGAATGGCCGTAACAGTCTTCCACAAATTTGGTCTTGCTTGTCAAGGAAAACTGGCTTATCTGTACCACTGGCCTTAGTCTTACGGTGTCGTCGTGCACACTCCAGGTCAAGGACTCTACCCGTGTGGTTCCCGGGTGTGAAAAGGAATAGGAACCAAACGTTGTGAGTGATATATGACTGAAATAGTGTTGAAAGCGACGTTAAACCATATTCACTCCCTCCCTACGCTGTCCGTCCATCAACAATTTCCTATCTGGTCCATCACTCAGTACTATTTGATGGACAACTTTCAAACAATGCTTAGTACCTTGCAGTCATGTTGTACATATTGGTACACCTGTTGTTAGTCGCATTATGCAATCTCAAGTTCTGTCTTTTGGTACTGTCGGTCCGTTAACTTGTGATGTATGTGCAAGATCTCTTGTTCCATAATATGGATTGGTACCAAAGTGGTACCCATGGCGGACGGAAGAACCCTATTCTTTTTTTAGGTCAAAGATCACGGTGGCCCAAAATCAGGACATCCTCATAATTTGTTATGTCCAGGCTATGTAACGTTCCAGTTCAGAGATGTGGATTGTGAGGACATTTTCAAATCCATGGCGAAGAAGAAGTCTATTGGTTTTACTGTGTCTGTTTGTCCATCTGTTGACTTCTGTTGTCTGCGGGATATCTTCAGTTCCTGGTTATGGATAAGTACCAAACTTTGGTTGTACCTTTACCCATGAGGCAGAAATTTGGTGCTCTATTCAGTTTGAGGTCAACAGATCAAGGTCACTGGGTAATAAAATCAGGAAATCATCAAAACTTATCTCCATGCTATAAACTCATGTGTCACCTCAAAGAAGCCTATTGTGTTTTATATCAAAGGTTACGTCCTGCAAGGTCATGGCAACCTAAATATCAGGAAATAATTGAATCTTGATGCCCAGGGGCCGATTTCATGAAACCTCACTTTAGGCAATTTTCGCACTTGAAAGTTGAAATGCATTTGAAAACCTCCCTTGACTTGAGTTTTTGCTTTTCATGAAAGTTCACTTGAACCCGAAATCGCACTTGAGTTCAAGTGTGGTCGGACCTCCCTTGAAATGACCAATACGAAGGCAGATGATGTCGAAAAATAAGTTTTTTTCATGTGCAGGCATTGTTCTTCATCTCATAGATCCAAAAATGGCACAGATATAGTTATTTGACACCTGAAATTCTACCGATCAGCTCCTACGCATAAAGTATTTCGAGCATACACTTGATTCTGCGGGGGTACTATTTATTACCAAACCGCGCAAAAGAGTTCCAAAAAGGTCACTTCAAACGTCACTTGACCAAGTGCGGCCAAAAATGTTTGGTGAAACACAACTTGAGATTTTTTTGAAGTGCACTTGGTCAAGTGCGAAAATCGCCCTTGGAGAACTCCAGTCGATTGAGGTTTCATGAAATCGACCCCAGGCTAAACTCCAATACAGTACAGCAGAATGTGAAAGAATTTCAGGTACAGGTATACATATACCTCAAACTCATGGCAATGAAGAAGTCTACTGATTTGTAAGCGTCTGTCCATTCATCTGGCGGTCTATTAACTTCAGTTCTTCATGTAATATCTCCACTTCTAGGATATGAACTGTGATCAAACATTGGGTATCCTGAACCCCGAACTTGGAAGAAAGAGGAAACAAAGTGGATTTTGAGGTCATTAGACCAGGATGACTAACAGGACTAAGTAGCTATCATTATGTGCCAAAATTTTCAAATCCATACCAAAATTTTTTGATATTGCAAAAATTAAATCTGACCACTGGTTGAGCGAATATGGAAGGCCCATGGACATGTATTAATAATTTCCCACAGAATTATGGGCCTTCTCTTGTCGGTCCATATAGAAGATACTTAATATGTACCGGTACTTGTAGTTTGCACGGTCAGGTCTTTTACCCACTTTGATGATTTTCAACAGAGTTGCTTCCCTTTATCCCATCCGTCAACAATTTGTTGTTCAGTCCAGTATCTTTATCGGTTTAACAGTTTGATGGACAAGTTTGGAACTTAATGTTAAATGGAAGAGGCTAAAATTTTCTTTTCACCAGTTTTCATGTGAACATTTGAGCACAATTTTCTACATAGCTCTGAATTTTCTTTGATCGTGTACACGTACGAGTAACAAGTTTTATTTGTTGGCACTTTGTCTATTTTAATTAGTCGTCTACTTTGGAGCTTGCCAAAAATCAGCAGTTAACTCTGCATAAATTTTCTTTCCTGCATCGTGTAGAACAAACTGAACTCTACAAAATGACTACCATGACTCTGTGATATCGATAGCACATCACGCTTGAAATAACTTTGTAGTTCTCTCCATATAAAACTACAGTACATAGTTGTTTCACGTACTGGGTCTCAATTACATAGGCAGACGTCATAATGTATTCATCCCCACTGGTATACGTAGGTCACTGATGCCGTATAAAGTAATTACAGGCGGTCCCATGCCCAGTGAAATTGCCAAATGATAAACCGAACACACCTCTACGACCTTACATGGTATTGTGGATCTTTGTGCTAGTGGAACATGAATACATTATGATGTCTCCCTATGTAATGGAGGCCCGGTATATGAAACAACTGTACTGCAGTTTTAAATGAAGAGAATTGCAAAGTTATTTGGTTATATTATCGATATCACAGAGTAAATGGTGGTCATTTTGTAAAGTTCAGTTTGTTCTACACGATGCAAAAAAGAAACTGTATGCAGAGTTAACTACACATTTTTGACAAGCTCCAAAGAAGATGACTAATTAAAATGGATAGACTATAGTTGGTTCGTCGTGATATGACTGAAATAATGTTGAAAGCGACGTTAAATCCTATTCACTCACTCTCTCTCCCATACTCGAGTACAGAATGATATCACTGCCTTTTGCAACCAGAAGCTACCTTTCATATGTCCTGCAGTTACAATGAAAATAGGAGGCATTCTTTGTCACCCCACACTTTTACACAGTTCATTTGGTGCAGAGGAGAGATTGACTTTGCTATGCGCTTGTGCAGCTCCATTGTTGGATGTCCCAGCTCATTTTCTAGGACCTGTACACACAAACAATTATTTCTGGTCATAATAGATGTTCAGGTTATTATTTTGGTCAGATGAAATTTTGCCACATTTCCCAATATACCAGTTGCAATAAAACATTCTAAAGATTGTCAAAGCAAATTGGGTTGTGTGTCTCCAGCTTTAGTACATAAAGATGCAGATGTGTCGTCATTTTGTTTTTACAGCTTTCAATGATTTTCCACAGAGTTATGGCCCTTTATCCTGCTCGATTTCTCGGTTACTAGTTGACGGACTTCGAAAATTATGTACAGGTTTCGATTATTTTTCCGAGTTATGGCTCTTTATCCCATTTGTCAACAATTTCTTGTCCGGTCCAATGTTTCAGTTACTATTTAATTGAATGAGTGAAGTTTAACATCGCTTTTCAAAAAATGCAGTTATATCTTGCAGCAGAAGAAGTGAGGGTTCCTACTTGCAATAGAGAATTCCTAAAGCTGCAATTGTATAGTGCCGTCCCGCTAAATTCCCCACCAGTCACATTATATGGACACTGAGTGAACCAGTGCATTTTATCCTCTTAATGATGAGTTTAAAGCCAAGAAGTGACAAGTTCCATTTCTTCGGTGAGAGTAGTTACTATTTGGTGAACCACTTTGAAACTTACATGGAAGATGCTTAGTACTTTGTAGATGTGCACCGTCTGTTTTTTTGGGTTTTTTTTTGCTTTTTTGTCCATTTAGATGATTTTCCAAGGAGTTTATGGCCCTTTATCGCATCTGTCAATTCCTTGTCTTGGTTACTATTTGATGGATAATTTTAAACATTTAGTATCTTGCAGATGTGCATGGCCCAATTCTTCACCTTGTTCTGAGGATTTCTTCCACATTTAGGACCCATCATAATGTTCGCCAACATACATACATTACCTTCTTGTCGGGGTCAGTACTTTATGGTTAGTGCCTTGTGGATGACTGCATGGTGGGTCAGGTTTTATATTCAATTCCAGTTTGTTTTTTTAACTTCCTCCGGATGTACCCCAGTCAGTGGATATAGAATTACTGTTTGTGTTACGTCCTCGGCAACGTATTCAAAAGGGAGAGAGGTTTGATCAATTCCTAGAATATCCTTTTCAATATGTACTTTCTCTACAAGAAATGATGATTATAAAACAGTTTTTCTCTATAAGAAACGATGTTTTTGAAACAGATTTTTTTTCTTAAAGAAAACGATTTTCCTAATTGTGCAACATTGTAATGACCAAACAACAGGAAACACTGTTGAATGCTCACTACAATCTTGCTCAAAAATGTGAAACATATGGGTGTGTGTTCATCATATTTTCACAATAGGGAGTCAATTTTCTCTAAATTTTAACTGAAGATATAATTGGAGAATAGCTCTTGGCCTCTTCATTTTGAAGTCAATAGGTCTAAGGTCAAGGTCATTTGAGCTAGAAAATCTGCAACAAAAAAAAGTTTAGGTTAAAAGATCAAAGGTCAGTTCACTCAAGCCAGAGAACCTGAAAATCTTCTGTTCCAAGTCCTGAATTGGTTCAAACTTCATGCCTACCTTCCAAATGGGGCAGAAAATAACCCTATTTATTTAGAGGTCAAAAGATCAGACAACGGTCTAAATTAAATTTTCCCTATTTTTAATGTATTGTGAGTTATGTCTACTCGTCAGAGTAGTTAGAGTTGTCTTCCCTATGGGATATGTAGGACTAGAGTGGTGTTGTCGTTCAGGTCATTCAAGTCATTCTTTTCATAATCTAACTCTCTTCATTTGGTGGGAGGGCTCTTCACCAGCATCTTCGTGAACTGTTCTGTTTAACACAGGGAACAAACTTCAAGACAGAACTTAACTGATTTTATGTTGAATTAATACCAATATTTTCTCGTCTGAATTGTCTCAGCAATCGGGCAGAGAATATGCGAGCTCACGACTTGTTTTCTCCAAGTTACTGTCCTTCTTCATCAATCTCAATGTCTGGAGTACATGGTACATGCTTAGTACCTCGGCCTGTTCCCCAATGTTTCATTCAACAGTTTGTAGGTTGTAAAATACAAACATAATGCATTTAATGCTGAAGGTCAGTGCACCTTTTAGGTGCTGCACCACGTTTACCTATAGATAAATGGTCAATGACTTTAACAGATACCAATGCAGTCATCCAGTTTCATTGCAATTACAACAAAACAATTCAGGTTTTGAGCAATTCAAATGAATTTGGTATTTATTTACCAATTATACATGATCAAGGAATGAATTGCAGTCAAATATCTTTGATGAACATCCAAAATTCCTCATACACAACCCATTTTATGGACAAGTGACTCGATTCATTTTGGAGTGACATTTTCTAGTAGGTAATACATTTTCCAAGCAATGAGCATATGTTAGTAAATGGATGCTTACAATAAACATCGGTTCACGCCAGAGCAAATAAGGAGGTTGCTATCCATAAAATAAGTTGTTGCAGCAAAGACAAAAGAAATACAATTTACTTTCAGTTCAACTGGAAAGTCGTATACCATTCAGTCATATATTCCATCCAATCGGATTAAAACCACATCTATAAATACGAAGCTGCGCATCAGAAAACCCCTCGGCTCTGGGCGCCAGCCATTCATAATGTAATCAATTTAAAAGAAGACTTCAGGAACACCAAGCAGTCAAGTAACAAATATACAGATTATGAAAATTTTTGCCATTAGAAATGGCCTCAAACGTTTCCATCCAATCAGAGAAACCGGTATTCATTACATAAGTCTGTTGATGCATCGATGATGTATACCAAATTTTACATCGAACATTTGAAAATTATCTGAGATAGAGATCCCTAATGATTTCGCATAAATTAAAGATGGCCGCCCATCCTTCCCACCACTCAGAGAAACTGATGTGGTTATTCATTGCAAGTCTCTTGATACATAGATTCTGTATACCAAGTTTCATATAGAACACTGAAATGGTATCAAAGATAAACATCATTAAAGATTTTGCATAAATTAAAGATGGCCACCAAGGTTTCCGCCCAAGCAGAAAAACCAGAACTGTCTATTGATACATCGATGATGTATACCAAATTTTACATTGAGCACTTAAACCGTATCAGAGATATAGATCATTAATGATTTCGCATAAATTAAAGATGGCCTCCCATCCTTCCCACCACTCACAGGAACCGATGTGGTTATTCATTGCAAGTCTCTTGATACATCGATGCTGGATACAAAGTTTCATATAGAACACTGAAATGGTATCAAAGATATATATCATTGAAGATTTTGCATAAATTAAAGATGGCCGCCAAGGTTCCGCCCAATCAGAAACGCCAGAACTGTCATTTATCGTAAGTCTATTGATGCTTCGATGATATATACCAAATTTTACATCGAGCACTCGAACAGTATCAGAGATAGAGATCATTAATGATTTTGCATAAATTAAAGATGGCCGCCCATCCTTCCCGCCACTCAGAGGAACTGATGTGGCTATACATTGCAGATCTCTTGATACATCGATGCTGAATACCAAGTTTCGTATAGAACACTTGAATGGTATCAGAGATATATATCATTGAAGATTTTGCATAAATTAAAGATGGCCGCCAAGGTTTTCACCGAATCAGGGAAACTGGTTTGGTCATTCCTTTGAAGTTTCTTGATGCATCGATGATCTATACCAAGTTTCACACTGAACAGAGAAATGGTACCTAAGATACACAAGATTAATGATTTCGCATAAATTAAATATGGCCGCCAAAGTTTCCAAACAATCAGGTCCGGATTCAATAGGGTTCTGGGTCATGAGCATATGGATCTGCAATGCAAGTTTGGGGTGCCTAGGGTAAGTCGTTCTAAAGATATCTTGGTAACAAGAAAGCTGTGATGGTTTCGCATAAATTAAAGATGGCCGCCAAAGTTTCTAACCAATCAGGTCCAGATTCAATAGGGTTCTGGGTCACAAGCATAAGGATGTGCACTGCAAGTTTGGTGTGCCTAGGGTAAGTCGTTCTGAAGATATCTTGGTAACGAGAAAGGTGTGACGGACAGACGGACAGACGGACGGACGGACGGACGGACGGACAGACGGACAGACGTACATGACGACGACAATACCCTTCGGCCAAATTTTGGCCGAGGGGTAAAAAACCTTCCCCATCTTACACATCGCTGATTTAAGGTCTGGAAATGAGACCCAGTTTTCCGTGTTCAAAAATCTAGTTATTGACGGCTCAAGGTCACGCGTCTGACCCAACTCACTTTGCAGCGAGGGGGTGACAGGTGTACAGTATATGTAAAACCCATCATCTTATTTATTTTAACTTGTTTCATCAGATTAATATTCATTGATAGAATTTAGATATTTCGATCAATTCCAGGAGACATTTCTCTGTTCATAATATGCCTATCTTGAGATCAACCTGTTCTCCATGCAGTTATGGCCTGACATTGAAATTTTCAAACATAAATCCCAAGATCATGGAGAAGCTCTGTGATTGGTCATTATTCAGAACACAGAATTGGGGGTGTTGGTCTCAGATCTACAGGAGTGACAAGTGAAGATGGCGAGCGGTTACTGTAGATCTGATTTCAATCAGATTAGTATTTCTTCTCAAATCTGATCAAACAGTATCCAGCATTACCAGGTGTATCCGATAAACTGGATGACACAAGTGTGATACAAATGACATCTCATAAAAGACAAACACTCATAATAATATACACAAGACCCGCATTTAGAATATTAGGGTTATGTAGATACAGGTCAATTGAAATGGAACTCTCACTTGATTTAATACCGTACAGTGAAAATCTTTTGCTCTCAAATAATACATGGACATTCAATCATGAGTATACCTCACTATGCGACCTACTATTTATAACCAATGAAAAGGGTTTTTGAAACCCGGCTCAAATTTACTACACAAATTATGGGATAACACATAGGCACAGAGTTGACATAGTCATGGGCCAATACAGCAATATGATTGGCTGATACGATATCTCGGCGCTTCAACTCAAATGGCCTTTATTGGCAACAACTGGACCTAGAGAGAATGTGACTGGGGAAATCTGTTGTGTCGATGACGATGATTTGTGTATGGGTTTACCCCTAAATATGATGTTAAATTCTATTGACAATCTCCAAGTATGTTTTGTACTTTTCTGAAATATTAGATAATATTTGAAAATTTCTCCCAAATTAAAACGACCTGTTGGGATGATTAAATTACTCGTTATGCCATCCACTAGATCAACTCGAGGACAGACAGGACAAATATCTACTTAGTGTACATTCAACTGCAAAATTTAACCATGGCAATACCCCTAATAATTTTACCACATGAAGGGAAATTTCTCACCTTATAAGCTTGAGGGGATTAAATTTATTAGAACAGAAAGTTAACAAAATGGTTCAAAATCATGCAGACAATCCAATATTTCTGTATTATATCAGTGATTTATTAGAGCAGCATATTGAATCTGTGCCCAAATTGGGGATGACTGAGTTTTGATTGGGGATTGATTTATTAGAGACATTGCCATACTTGCAGATAAGGAACTTTCCAACTATTTACCTCCCCCCCCCCCAAACTGTACAGTTCAAGGACAAGCACTCTTCCAGAACCATATGTTGAGTTCTCTAGTAATTTGATCACTTTACCAACGTTTAATCAGTCCCAAAGTTTTACAACAATTTCAGAACAATTTGATCAGCCTGTTGAGAAAATTGTAAGACCCCTATCTAATTCAGGAGATACTGAACATGTATTCTAATACCATCAGTGTTTTGCACCCAGACTGACTTCCTGTTTCAATGAATGAACCTTTACACAATAATTGGCTGGATTTTCTTCCAATTTTCGGAAGAAGCCAATGAAAATGCTGGATTTCTATTTGAAAATTTGAATTGACCAATGAAGTGGCTCAAAACTGGAAGGTATCCCATGATGCAATTTTGTTTCCATCTAAAACCCCATTGGATTAGCCCCATTATTACACAGTGGACATTGTACTTCCTGTGATTAGACAATGATAATCCTTCTAATAATTCAATCCCCCTGATCAAAAGTCAATGACCCCAAATTTTGGAGATGAAATTCAATTGGTGGTTCTAATAAAATTGATCACCGTCTCAAATCATTGAAATAACAAAGAAATAATGAATTATATGCCTGATATTGGATGAATTTGTCAACTTCCTGTAATCAGAGAATGTCACCATGCTTTATGAATCTTCCATAGTACAACTGTACAATGACTGGTAACATTCTACCAAGTTTCATGGATTTCTCATCAAACATATAATTAAAGTGGGGTCTATCTCTCAAGATGGGTTTTAAAATATGCACAAATTCACATCTTTCATTAAAACCTCTTCTCCAAAATACTAATTTCACATTGGCCTATATACAATGTCGAGTGAGGAAGAAAAAATTGTGGGCAAAGCAGAACAGGATCCATCAAAGAGTGGAATTCAACTTCGCCATTGCAGAAATCGTCAATGTCTTCTCGGAGCCTAAAACAGGTGAAAAAGAAAAGAGACGTTAGAGAAATTTTCAGTCGTTTCTGTTGAGAATTGTGAAGAACACGAGGCATCCTACACCTCTGTGAGTCACAATAAACCTCCCTGAGGCATCCTATACCTCTATGAGTCACAATATACCTCCCTGGGGCATCCTACATCTCTGAGAGTCACAATATACCTCCCTGGGGCATCCTACATCTCTGAGAGTCACAATATACCTCCCTGGGGCATCCTACATCTCTGAGAGTCACAATATACCTCCCTGGGGCATCCTACATCTCTGAAAGTCACAATATACCTCCCTGGGGCATCCTACACCTCTGTGAGTCACAATATACCTACCTGGGGCATCCTACATCTCTGAGAGTCACAATATACCTCCCTGGGGCATCCTACACCTCTGAGAGTCACAATATACCTACCTGGGGCATCCTACACCTCTCTGTGTCAAAATATACCTTCCTGGTACATCCTACATCTCCCTGTGTCACACTATACATTCCAGGGGTATCCCACACCTCCCAAGAGTCCCGATATACTTCTCTGAGGCTTCCTACACCTTCTTGAGTCTCAATATACCCCCCCCCCCCCCAATCATTTTATACCTACCAGAGTCTCAATATACCTCCCGACGGTATCCTACACCTCCATGAGTCACAATATTCCTCCACGAGGCATCGTACAATGCCATGAGTCCCATTATACCTCTCGGATATATCCTGCACATCCATGAGTCACAATATTCCTCCACGAGGCATCGTACAATGCCATGAGTCCCATTATACCTCTCGGATGTATCCTGCACATCCATGAGTCACAATATTCCTCCCTGAGGCATCAGACAATGCCATGAGTCCCATTATACCTCTCGGATGTATCCTGCACATCATGAGTCACAATATTCCTCCCTGAGGCATCAGACAATGCCATGAGTCCCATTATACCTCTCGGATGTATCCTGCACATCCATGAGTCACAATATTCCTCCCTGAGGCATCAGACAATGCATGAGTCCCATTATACCTCTCGGATGTATCCTGCACATCCATGAGTCACAATATTCCTCCCTGAGGCATCAGACAATGCCATGAGTCCCATTATACCTCTCGGATGTATCCTGCACATCCATGAGTCACAATATTCCTCCCTGAGGCATCAGGCAATGCCATGAGTCCCAATATACCTCTCGGGTGTATCCTGCACATCCATGAGTCACAATATTTCTCCCTGAGGCATCGTACAATGCCATGAGTCCCATTATACCTCTCGGGTGTATCCTGTACATCCATGAGTCACAATATTCCTCCCTGAGGCATCAGACAATGCCATGAGTCCCATTATACCTCTCGGGTGTATCCTGCACATCCATGAGTCACAATATTCCTCCACGAGGCATCGTACAATGCCATGAGTCCCATTATACCTCTCGGGTGTATCCTGCACATCCATGAGTCACAATATTCCTCCCTGAGGCATCAGACAATGCCATGAGTCCCATTATACCTCTCGGATGTATCCTGCACATCCATGAGTCACAATATTCCTCCCTGAGGCATCAGACAACAATGCCATGAGTCCCATTATACCTCTCGGATGTATCCTGCACATCCATGAGTCACAATATTCCTCCCTGAGGCATCAGACAATGCCATGAGTCCCATTATACCTCTCGGATGTATCCTGCACATCCATGAGTCACAATATTCCTCCCTGAGGCATCAGACAATGCCATGAGTCCCATTATACCTCTCGGATGTATCCTGCACATCCATGAGTCACAATATTCCTCCCTGAGGCATCAGACAATGCCATGAGTCCCATTATACCTCTCGGATGTATCCTGCACATCCATGAGTCACAATATTCCTCCCTGAGGCATCAGACAATGCCATGAGTCCCATTATACCTCTCGGATGTATCCTGCACATCCATGAGTCACAATATTCCTCCCTGAGGCATCAGACAATGCCATGAGTCCCATTATACCTCTCGGATGTATCCTGCACATCCATGAGTCACAATATTCCTCCCTGAGGCATCAGACAATGCCATGAGTCCCATTATACCTCTCGGATGTATCCTGCACATCCATGAGTCACAATATTCCTCCCTGAGGCATCAGACAATGCCATGAGTCCCAATATATCTCCCGGATGTATCCTGCACATCCATGAGTCACAATATTCTTCCCTGAGGCATCAGACAATGCCATGAGTCCCATTATACCTCTCGGATGTATCCTGCACCTCCGTGAGTCACACTATGCCTCCCTGAGGCATCAGGCAATGCCATGAGTCCCAATATACCTCCATGAGCCATCCTACACATACCTGCATACCATGCTCCCCCTCCCCCCCCCCACCTTCAACACATACCCAAGGCATCCTACATTTCTGTGAGCTCTCTGTGAGTCCCAATATACCTCTCCGCGGCATCCTACGGCTAAAAGTCTGAATGTCAATCTGTCAGTGAGACCTAAATGCTGCTACTTGAATATCTCTGGTGTCCACTGACCTCAGAATTATAATAGCGTCAGGTCAAATCAATCAGTCCAACCAATCAAGGAAAGTACATGGCTATCTCATGGATAGAACTGCTTGTTGGTAGAGCACAATAGAATTCAGGAACAACTACATTCAGGAGGAACTTGGATGGCTAACCATACAAGAACGGATAACATATCAGAAGGCTATTTTTATGTTCAAAATCATCAACCACTTACCTCAACTCTCTCTTTAAATATGTTCATGAAATTACTGCACACACTCTAAGATCAACTGAAAACAACAAACTGTATCTTCCAAAACCCAGAACTAACTATCTGAAACAAAGCCTGAGTTTTTCTGGAGCAATGCTGTGGAACTCCCTTGGCAGTAACGTCAAAGAGTAGTCTCTCAATGCCTTCAAGTCCAGACTTCTAAAATCCCTATGCTCTAGCACATGATATTACGTACTATTTTTATGTCAAGACATTTACATGTAATATACTCTGCAGTGTATCGTGATTGTATATATTGTACATACTTGTATATTTTCTGGAGGGCCTCCGGGAAGAACAGTTTTTGCAACTGACAGAGTAACCCTCGTTAAATAAAGATATATATATATATATATATGTTCTCCAGTAATTTTTCTGCCTTGAAAAGGCCCTCTAGTGGGAGGCTTGCACAAGAAGACCAAAAGATAAACCGCAAGTACTAGTTCCGTCAGCTGACTGGTTAACTGGGCCAAAATCGACAAACAGGAAGTGGCCATCACAGAATCTGATTGGATGGTTGGTATTGTGCAAGTCCCCCATTGGTTGGACAATTACCAGAGGTCACAGCACATATCATTTTATATTGAAGTCCTCAGATTAATACTAGCAAAATTAGCAGAGTGACATTCAGGTCGTATTGTAATCAGACAGATTCTCACCTGTAAAGTTGGTCAATGATCAAGCTAATATGGGTCATAGCGTGTGGGGCGGTTTATATTCAGTATATGACCTTTAAATGCTATCCCATCTAGCTGTAGGGCATTTGTGGCATGCTCTTCTGTCAAAAACTGCAAAGACGAAAAAGAAGAAGTTTCTCCATGACAAATCACGAAATGGCCTGACAATTTAAGAAGCAAAACTAGAGGTTCCGCTTTGACCCTTGAGTTGCCGCTCCGGCATGAAGCCTATGCTGGTTGTTTTTTTGGGCAAAAACATACGTCTCCCCCAACCTCCCACCTTGCCTTGAATGGGCACATACTTTAAGGGAAAGTGCTATAAAATGAATGTAGCAATAAGTATCTTAAACAAAGCTGCGTATCTAAAAATATTAATTACAAAGAAGCGATTTTCATTGTATATACATGTACAAGTAGATGAACGGTTGGACGGACATCGGACACGGATGAATGCATGCACACATACACTAAAACCTGATCAAATGCGGGGCTATCCCAATGAAGCTTCCATCCAAGTTTGGTGAAATTCCATCCAATAGTTCTCAAGGTATCTTGCAGACAAAGCCTGTATATACATGTACAAGCAGATGGACGGACGGACGGACACCGGACGAATGCAGGCACACACACCAAAACCTAGTCAAATGAGAGGGCTATCCTAATGAAGCTTCCATCCAAGTTTGGTGAAATTCTGTTCAGTAGTTCTCCAGATATCTTGCAGACAAGCCCTGTATATACATGTACAAGTAGATGGACGGACGGACACCGGACATGGATGAATGCACGCACACACACCAAAACCTAATCAAATGAGGGGGCTATCCCACTATAGCTTCTATCCAAGGGGAGTGAGATTCCGTCCCGTAGTTCTCAAGATATCTTGCAGACAAGGCCTGTACATACATGTACAAGTAGATGGATGGACAGACGGACACCGGGCACGGATGAATGCATGCACATACACCAAAACCTAATCAAATGAGGGGGCTATCCCAATGAAGCTTCCATCCAAGTTTGGTGAAATTCTGTCCAGTAGTTCTCCAGATATCTTGCAGACAAGCCCTGTATATACATGTACAAGTAGATGGACGGACAGACGGACACCGGACACGGATGAATGCACGCACATACACCAAAACCTAATCAAATGAGGGGGCTATCCCAATGAAGCTTCCATCCAAGTTTGGTGAAATTCCATCTAGTAGTTCTCCAGATATCTTGCAGACAAGCCCTGTATATACATGTATAAGTAGATGGACGGACGGACGGACGGACACCGGACACGGATGAATGAACCCACATACACCAAAACCTAATCAAACTAGAGGTTCCGCTTTGACCCTTGAGTTGCCGCTCCGGCATGAAACCTATGCTGGTTGTTTTTTTGAGCAAAAACATACGTCTCCCCCAACCTCCCACCTTGCCTTGAATGGGCACATAATTTAAGGGAAAGTGCTATAAAATGAATCTAGCAATAAGTATCTTAAACAAAGCTGCGTATCTAAAAATATTAATTACAAAGAAGCGATATTCATTGTACATACATGTACAAGTAGATGAACGGAGGGACGGACACCGGACACGGATGAATGCATGCACACATACACTAAAACGTGATCAAATGCTGGGGCTATCCCAATGAAGCTTCCATCCAAGTTTGGTGAAATTCCATCCAATAGTTCTCAAGATATCTTGCAGACAAAGCCTGTATATACATGTACAAGCAGATGGACGGACGGACACCGGACGAACGCATGCACACACACCAAAACCTAGTCAAATGAGGGGGCTATCCCAATGAAGCTTCCATCCAAGTTTGGTGAAATTCTGTCTAGTAGTTCTCCAGATATCTTGCAGACAAGCCCTGTATATACATGTACAAGTAGACGGACGGACACCGGACATGGATGAATGCACGCACACACACCAAAACCTAATCAAATGAGGAGGCTATCCTACTGTAGCTTCCATCCAAGTGGGGTGAGATTCCGTCCAGTAGTTCTCAAGATATCTTGCAGACAAGCCCTGTATATACATGTACAAGTAGATGGACGGACGGACGGACACCGGACCTGGATGAATGCACGCACACACACCAAAACCTAATCAAATGAGGGAGCTATCCCAATGAAGCTTCCATCCAAGTTTGGTGAAATTCTGTCCAGTAGTTCTCCAGATATCTTGCAGACAAGCCCTGTATATACATGTGCAAGTAGATGGATGGACGGACGGACACCGGACATGGACGAATGCACGCACACACATCAAAACATAATCAAATGAGGGGGGCTATCCCACTGAAGCTTCCATCCAAGTGTGGTGAAATTCCGTCCAGTAGTTCTCAAGATATCTTGCAGACAAGGCCTGTATATACATGTACAAGTAGATGGACGGACGGACGGGCACCGGACACGGATGAACGCATGCACACACACCAAAACCTAGTCAAATGAGGGGGCTATCCCAATGAAGCTTTCATCCAAGTTTGGTGAAATTCCGTCCAGTAGTTCTCCAGATATCTTGCAGAGAAGCCCTGTATATACATGTACAAGTAGATGGACGGACGGACGGACACCGGACATGGATGAATGCACGCACACATACCAAAACCTAATCAAATGAGGGGATTATCCCACTGTAGCTTCCATCCATGTGGGGTGAGATTCCGTCCAGTAGTTCTCAAGATATCTTGCAGACAAGGCCTGTATATACATGTACAAGTAGATGGACGGATGGACGGACACCGGACACGGATGAATGCACCCACATACACCAAAACCTAATCAAATGAGGTGGCTATCCCAATGAAGCCGTAAATGCAGAGTCTTCAATGACACCAGCCACAGTTCTCATCATTGGTGATTCCCTTCTACAGGGAATCAAGACAAGAGGCTTGAAAGAAGGAGTTCAAGTCCAAACTCTCAGAGGTTCTCGAATAACCGAACTTGACTGCAAACTCCAAGCCACGAGACCATTGACACAATATCAGTCAATCATACTCCAGGTCGGCACAAATGATTGCTCAAATGGTACTAATGTTGACACAATTGTCAATGATTATGATACTCTACTCAACACAGTATACAAGGACTCACCAGAAACCAACATTGTAGTCTGTGAAATTCCGCCTAGAATGGATTCTAATTACCTGAACTCGACTGTGGCTAAGGTAAATGCCCGCCTCAAGGAACTTGCAGACTACTACGATCTAGAATTTGTTAACTTAGAAAGTTCCTTCCAGTTGCAGAATGGTAATGTGGACAGGAGACTGTTAGTAGGTGACGGGCTACATTTGAGCGCCCAAGGCACAGCACGTCTCCTAAGGGCCGTAAATTCATATGTCAACATCATCCCAAACAAACACCTTGGGAAACCTACCAACATGATGCGAATGATCCCCACCCAACCAAGATGTCACCGTTGTGGTGAATCCAATCATCTTCAAGATCAATGTTGGCACCGACACCCTGTAACGTGCAAAGGCTGTGGACTTCTCGGGCATAAAGTCAAGAACTGTCCGAATCATTGAGAGACTGGCAAGGAAAATAAAAACTCTCCCTCTCAAGAGGTGCCGCATGACAATACTCTCAGCGAAACTTTGAAATTCAAAACTAGTGCTACAAATGTTCATATTCACCAGACACAACCAAAGTGTAACTCTATCTGTGATGATGCTGTGAATACCATACATTGTATGTCCCGGAGGCCTTCTTATAATACTTATTCTTTTGCAATATCCACCTCAAATAGATTTAGTGCTTTGCCAGATATGATATGTGATACATGTACATCCTGTGATAATGAGACTATATACTCAGTACCTCCATATTTTAACATAGCAAACCACCAGTCTACATCTGTATATAATTCCTCTGCTGTTACAAATACCAACTCCCCTAAGGAGACTGCAGACCGTGTAAATACTTGCATGAAAGACTGGTTGGAATTCTGTTGTATATATAGCTATCTTTCACCATTCCATTGCCTGCAGTTCATTAATGTATTTGAGTACCTTCACGTAGATTCACTGCCAAATGTGTTCGATTATGACAGAAGAGGGGATCAGACATGTGATTACTTCAAATTACCTAAACTTAAATACTACAAACGCTCATCAAAATTTGATGTCTTTGGTTTGGTATCGAAAGGGCTTCGTGTAGGTCACCTCAATGTTCAACACCTCCTTCCCAAAATGGATGAATTACGGTCACTGCTAGCTCTGCCATCAAATGAGCTAGATATATTTGGATTTACGGAAACCTTCCTTAAAAAGAAAGTCCCTAAAAAGGAAATTAGTATTGATGGATATAAACCAGAGCGCAGGGACAGGATCAATAAAGATGGGGGTGGCGTAATAGCCTATGTCAATGTTGATATACCTTATGTGAGACGAGATGACCTAGAAAGTAAAAATATTGAAGTTATATGGATCGAAACAAAAACAGAACACACAAAACCAATTTTGATAGGATTTTCATATAGACCTGAATCTAGGGTATCTTGGGTAGATGATTTTGAAAGAATGATGGAAATTGTATGTTCGGAATCAAAAGAAATTATTTTGTTAGGGGATTTTAATTTTGATCTTTTAGAAAATAAAAACAGAAAGTGGCTTCAATCCACAGAAACCTTCCAACTGCAGCAACTAATCAATGAGCCAACTAGAGTGACCACAAAATCTAAATCACTCATTGATCACATATATGTATCAAACTCTGCAAAAGTTGAAACATCCAAGGTTACCAAACTATCAATGAGTGATCATTATGCAGTATGTGTCATGTACAAAAGTAAATGTAAAACTAGGTCCAATTCTCAAAAACATACAACAGTTAATTATAGAAATATGAAAAATTTTGACTCTGAAAATTTTCTAGAAGATTTGGCTGGAAAGCCTTGGTCTACAATAAAGATGACAAGTAACCCAAATGAAGCCCTTGAAAACTTTACAGATTTATTTAATGAGGCCCTAGATAGCCATGCTCCTTTCTGCAAGAGGAGAGTCAGAAGTAAAAAACTACCACAGTGGTTGCATGATGAGGAAGTAGCAGAGGCTCGTAAGTTGAGGGATAAGTTTCATGCAGAACAAGATTTCCAAAATGCCAAAAGATTGCGAAATCAGGCCAACTGCTTACTGCATAAAGCAAAGAAAAAACATTTTGAAAATCTCATAGAGGCAAACAAGGATAAACCTGAAGGTATATGGGCTGTGCTTAGAGAAGTGGATCCCAGTAAAATTAATTTAGCTCCTCACAGACTCAAGGCAACCAGTGACTACTTGCAGCTAAAAACCAACAGTGAATATTTAACTGATAAAGGACAAATCACAAATGAAATCAACAACTTCTTTACAGATATTCCCACACAGCTTCTTAAAACTCTCCAGAACCCCACAAGCACTCAGCAACCATCTAGTCGCCCACACGAAAAACTGATAAATTTTATAAATGATAAGGTGCCTGAAAATGTCCAGTTTGACATACCGTCAATAAAAGTAGAATCAGTGTATAAACATCTAATAAACTTAAATGCAAGGAAAAGTACTGGACCCGACCTCATTGGACCCAAATTCTTAAAAATGTCTGCACAAATAATAGCTGAACCTCTTACCTACATAATAAACATGAGCATTGAGCAAAATGAATTTCCTGAAAAATGGAAATTAGCCAAGGTAATTCCTCTTTTCAAATCTGGTGAGCCAGAGCTCTGCGAAAACTATAGACCCATATCTGTGCTCTCATCCATTTCCAAAATAATAGAACGACATATCCATGACTCTCTCTACAATTATTTATCCACTTTCAAATTGCTGTGCGAAAGTCAGTCAGGTTTTCGTGCAAAGCATTCTTGCCAAAGCGCCTTAACCAAAATGGTAGAGTCCTGGCTAGCCTCCATAGACAAAGGTCACCTTGTAGGCTGTGCCAAACTAGATTTTAAGAAAGCTTTTGATACCGTGAACCATGACATTGTATTAGAAAAACTGAAACATTATAAATTTTCTACCAAAGCACTTGACTGGATGAAGTCATATTTACATAATAGACAACAGTTTGTTTTTATCGATGATCACATGTCTGATCCTCTCCCTATTAAGGCTGGTGTTCCTCAGGGGTCTATCCTTGGACCACTGATCTTTATTATGTATGTTAATGATTTATTGTTATGTGATTTGACAAGTACTATTGATCTATACGCAGATGACACTACTATATACCACACAGCCACAAGTACGTTTAGCTGAGCTTGAAACAATCATGGGTCTGGACATGGAAGTCATTGAGGGATGGTGTCATGATAACAAAATGTACATCCACACATCTAAGTCAACAATTATGGTTCTCACAACTAAACACAACTCAAAAAAGCATGATCATACATTACACATCACTGTCAATGGAAAAGATTTACAAAATGTTAAAACAGACAAGATATTAGGCCTGACTGTTGACCAAACTCTTAGCTGGAATGATCATGTTGATTCTGTCTGCCACAAGATCTCATCAAAAATTGGTATCCTCTACAGACACAGACACCTTCTCAGGAAAGAAGCATCGGTCACTTATTACAATGCATACATTCTTCCACACATAGACTACTGCCTGACAATATGAGGGAATGCAACGACAACAGTTGGATAGAGTTTTCAAGCTTCAAAAAAGAGCAGCCAGAATAATTCTGAAAGCTCACTACCTGACTCCTGATACGCGACCAGGCTGTTTGTATCCTCTCATTCAGGCCCAAGTCATCTACTTATATATTTTGCCAACTTATTTTTCACATATAACGATATGGTACCCGACAACAAAATATTACTAAAAATGATACACATTTTCGAAGATCGCCGACGAGAGTTCGTATGCTCTGATTTACGGTTGTCACGGTTATGTAGAAAAAAAAATTCATGGAATTGTAGGAGTTTTAATTATTCTTTGTCTCAACGGAGCTTAAGCTTCCCTACCCGAAAAAATAAATATTTCAGAAATAAAGTCATCCAGCCTTTATTCGTGTCGGTAAATAATTCTACCACTGAGCACTGTAATTCTGACAAATCATTTAGCAAATCGGATTCCGTCTAATTATTGTTACATTTATCAGTTGAAACATATTTACATACTGCATAACCGAAAATTATACTTCAGTGAACTTGGGGAATTACAAATCCATCATCAGCCCTGTTTGAAGTGATAGTCTGGAGAAATTGCGTACAAATTTCCTGGAATTAGGGTAGGCAATTAAGAGGCTTACAGTTTACCAATAATATCTAAACTGGTACACTAAAAAAAAACGGTATAATGTGAGTGATCACCTATCTGTTGTCGTAGACATATTTTTGCCAAGCCGACTATAGTTTGGACGAGCATAGCTTGAATATCGGTGTCCACCAGCGGGTAGGGCACAAACTCTGGAACATGACTTTCCCGAAGCTGGAATAGTTTTGGAAAGTATCGCCATGACGTTCGATGATCCGGTCAGAAAGGTTGCATTCCGAGCTTTAATGAAAGATACAAACGACTACTCCGTCATTCAATATTCGACCGTCTCCATTAAAGAAAATCCGCGTCCAAAATCCAAATACATATTCCATATAAGAGCATTAGCATAGGCTAGTCTCCTGTAAGAGAAACTCAACAGTTTTCAAGACATCATGATGGTCCAAAAATATCAAATCCGTAGTCTAATTCATATGAATTTTCATTGTAAAGTCTTTATCTACAGAAGGATGTATCTCAGTCACGCTTTGATTGTGAACACCGGGAGAATCTGGAAGTACATGGGTTCATACGGTCCCTAGCACCGGGTCAAGCGGAATCAGATACGAGTTACAAATCATAGATTTTGCACACTACGCTCGTATTTTGCTATCAGCATGCCATATATATCGCCAAATATGACAAACTTTGAGTGGTGGTGCTTGATGGTATAGCCCTGTTTTAAAAGGGCTAACCTTTTGTGGCGTTGATTAAACTGGTCACATTTCACGCAGGATATATCACATTCTATTTGGCCCAATGAAATAGTTTACTGTGTCGACGAGAGAGACGACCCTCTATCTTTTTTTATAAAGATATAGGTATAAATATGGTGTGTCGTTTAATAGGGCTATCTATTAGTTTCCTTCAAATCCTGGCTATATATACTCCACTGCCTCATATATATAGCGATTATCCACAGCGAGAAGATCGTCTCTATAGCGTTTGATGAATGAGAAGGAACGGGTTTCGAAATGATCCGTTTTTAGAAGCAAATGATGGAAAATCTCGTGAAACAATCGTGCAGATAGATGTGAGGAGTTTTGTTTCTTCAGGCCACACGAGTCATTTGTCCAATTTAATCATTGAATTGCAAAGAATTTCACAGTATTTTACCATTCAGCAATTGCTATTGTATCCCAAATCAGTTTTAAATGCAGAGGCCGGTAAGGCGTTAATATGAAAATCAATAGAAGGCAGTTTGTTAAAGTGTACAAATACGTCAATGCCTGTGTAGATAAGGGGCGTAAAGCTATTAGCATACTGAAGTTTATCATAAAATTAAGTCGATATTAAATAAAATCTCATTACGATTTTCCTCCAAAATTAAATTTCTATCTTTATTTATGCTATCACAATGTATTCTGACATTTCATGTCCTTCATAGAAGAGAACCTCTATAGGGACCATTTCCACAGGCCATAATATTGTGGGAGACGGTACCCAGATGTACTGCTGTAAGTAGAAGACATTATCTTATGATAACCGTCATACTGTCTCCTCGGCTATTCAACAAAACATCCATGCTAATCGAGTTATCTCACAGAATATCCCGCGGTTCGTGTCAGTTCATACTGTAAAAGCACAGCTATATTGACAACTCCCAATTATTTGTATCAGAAAAGCTAAACTTATTCTAGGTATATATTCGTTCGCCAAAAACGATTCACACTGAGCACGAGATTCAATCAAGCGTGATCATAGTCTTGGCACCCTACTGTTCCAGTAGCACTAATGTACCCAGCCCCAGATCTTTCCTGCGCAATTGGGAGGGAATATGAGTGAAATCAAAGAAAATTTTACAGAGTTTACATTAAGTACAGTTCAAGGCTTATTTTGGATGAATGGATGTACTCGGGCACTCCATCGCATCGCGATGGACACTGGTCATGCGAACACGCCGTGCAACCTATGGATACTTCACCTGAGCGGAAATGCTTTCGTAGTGAATCCCTTTTCTTCACAGATATGAAAGAGTAATTGAATTTTGTGTCGAGCGTTATTTCAGCTTCCTGTATCCGAGAAAGAACCTGACCGATGCTATACGATTCCGATATTTGTGGAACTCCAAATATTTACTCATCATGTTCGATGAAAGGGCAAACTTGATGTACGTTCTAGAGTGATGTATAATTCTCTTTTTTACAGATCCAAGAGAAATGTTATCGGAGCTATGAAAATATATCTGTCGCTTTATTCAATGGAACTAGAGATTTGTTTAATTAAATTTGCTTTCAGTGTTAGTAAAACGTCAAATGATGTTATATCGTCAAGTCTCTTTGACTGTTAATGCCTACATATGGGTGTGGGCGGTATATACGCACACAATTGTTCAAATATTTGCTGTGTATTCACCACCTAAATTATCAGAGCGCTGATTGGCACACTCTCCAATCTTAAATCCACAGGATGCCGAGGCTAGCGGAAAATTGCTCTTACATGGCCATAGGCTTTGTGTAACGGTCAGACTGGATTGAGTAGGGTCTAATATCGGGATATGGTACCCGGTCATACATAATTTACATCCGCCATTGAATGGTACCTTGATCAGACATTATTCTCATGCATCGATAAACATTATCTCATCTTTATGAAAACTATACCGTATCAAAATACTATAGCATACTATAATATATCATAGGATCTTCATCAGAATATTATAAAGGTTTGTGTAATACCGTTCCGTATCATGCTGTAATTATACTACAGTATAATATACCATAGGGTGCCGCAGAAAAAATGTTATGGTAAAATAATATAGTGAACAGGAAGAGTAAAATACTACCATGAAATACCATAGTAAAATAGTATAGTATAGAACTGTAAAATTTTAGCGTAAATCTCTATAGAATACTACAGTAGGAATAATACTGTAATATAGCGAAATACTGTAGTGTAAGACTGAGAAATACTATTGTAGAAATATTATAGTATATGATACCGAAACACTAATGTCTACTACGAAGGAATACTATAGTAGAAATATTATAGTATATGATACCGAAACATTAAAGTCTACTATGGAGAAATACTATAGTGGAAATATTACAGTACATGATACCGAAACACTAAAGTATACTACGGAGAAATACTATAGTAGGAATATTACAGTATATGATACCGAAACATTACAGTCTGCCATGAAGAAATACTACAGATGAAAAATCACAGTATATGATACCAGAAGTTCATGCTTTCATGAACTTCTGATGATACTAAAATCTACTATGGAGAAATACTATAGTAGAAATTACAGTATATGATATCGAAACAATAATGTCTACTATAAAGATAAAATAATATTATAGTATATGATACCGAAACACTAAAGTCTACTATGGAGAAATATTATAGTAGAAATAGTACAGTGTATGATACCGATACGCTAAAGTCTACTATGGAGAAATATTATGGTAGAAATATTTCAGAATATGATACCGAACTACTGTACCCTACTATAGAGAAATGCTATAGTACACTCTGATAGACGTGCTATGGCATACTATAGTAGAAATACTACAGTAATCATGAAAAATTCCTCCGTAAAATACCATAGTATGCTGCATTATAGTTGAAATGAAATACTAGTTTTTGGCAATAGTAGTTACTTTAGTACAGGAGATTACAAGGTTGGAAATATATGGTTGTCACAGCAAGAAACCACAGTGAGTGGTGCTGTATCAAAAATAATACAGGTAAGGCCATTATGTCATACATGTAGCTTATATCTACTATGTAAAACTGTACCTACGATTCACCTTCGTTTTGTCTAGCAAAGAGTAATGCTACTGTTTCTCAAAATACTGAGTTTAGTCCAGTCTTGTACTGTTCCTTACCACACCGCTGCCAAGGAAGTGGTGGAAACTTTCCCGCTGTTCGTAATTGTCAAATAAGTACGCTAAATTATGAAAGCCGGATAAGGCCAATCTCGTCTTTTCTTTTTTTCGCATTCGCAACAAAAAAACAAAAAAAACAAAACGAAAAGACGAGGTTGTGTCGAATTTCGCGAGATTTTGCCTTTTTCTCGTCTTTTCGTTTTCTCGTTTTCTCGTGTTTTGATAACGCACGGCGCGAAAACACGAGATTGCAAGGCGAAAAGACGAGAATGCGAGGCGAAAAGACGAGAAAACGAGGGCCAGAAATCGCGTCTTTTCGCCGCGTTTTTTTTTCATTTTCTCGCGTTATCAAAAGGCGAAAAACGAGAAAACGAAAAGACGAGGTTCGATCCGATCTCGTTTTTTCGTGTTATCAAACTCGAAAAAACGAGAAAACGAAAAGACGAACGAAAAGACGAGATTGGCCGCATCTGGCTAAAATATTAAATGAAGTTTTTTAACGACGAGAGATGCACACTGGTCCAAATCCAGTATATGCCTGCGACAGAATTTATATCAGTAATACAGGATCATACATTTTGATAACCGGAACTCTGACTGACATGACGGTCTCCATTTACGCCCGCAATTCAGCAAGCCCGGTTACTGAACTTACGTATGAAATGAATTTTTGAGAGAGAAAGAAGAAATTGGTCGGCGGCGGGATTGGAACCCACGACCCCGGCTTATCGCGACGATGCTCTACCGACTGAGCTATGACGGTCCATAGGTATTAGAATCGTGGATTGTCTTTGTGATGATAAACCTTCTCACTCTGTGTTGCAATGTGCGCCACTGACTTTATGGTGAAGAAATGATATCTGGTATAGCGTATAGCCGCCAGTGAGCATATATACGTATAAAAAGATTTTTGAGAGAGAAAGAATAAATTGGTCGTCATCGAGATTCGAACCCACGATCCCGGCTTATCGCGACGATGCTCTATCGACTGAGCTATGACTGTAGGTATTACAATCGTGGATTGTCCCTGTGATGATCAACCTTCTCACTCGGTGTTGCAATGTGCACAACTGGCCTTATAATGAAGAAATGATATTTGGTATAGCGTATAGCCCGCCACTGAGCATATATACGTATGAAATGATTTTAGAGAAAGAATAAATTGGTCGTTAGCGGGATTCGAACCCACGACCCCGTCTTATCGCGCCGGTGCTCTACTCACTACCGCGCCGATGTGTAACTCAGGAACTGATTTCTGGGATACCTTACTAATATTCAATCGCACAATCGCTGTCAAAAGTAGACCGACCTTCGTGGATATGGATTAGCAGACTAGATTCCTAGCATTCTCCATTTCAGCGCATGATATATTTAGATTTCCGTCTTGACTGTCACAGTCTAACTGGCATCTGATTAAGTGTACCGAATGAAAATAGAAGACGCTTGTAGGGCGGAAATGTAGCAACGATTTGGTGCAAGACCAACAAAATATAACTAACAAAGGATACCGTTTATTATCTTTTCATTTAGAGGTATTACACCAAAGCCTGGAAGTGTTGTCTGCGTTCAAAACAGTCGCGTGTTAGAATTAATATGGGAAGTCAATCAACCAATCAATTTTAAATTTAGATGGCGTGTGCAGCTGCGAAGCAGCTATGTACGCCAATAACTTTACATTGAGTTTGCTTTAAAAAAAACAAAAAAACAAAAAACTTTTCATTTTCAGGATTATATAAATAGTAGAGAGAGCTTCCACAGATAGTATTATTATTAGATGGCGAGGCAGGTTAGAAGATTTCGAAGAGGAGAGGTACATAAAACTCATTAAAAAGGCCAATATAATATAGACAATATAAATAAGTATATCACATATATATATACATATATAAGCATGAGGTACTTTAAAGTTATGAAAATGCTGTTACTACCTAAATCGGCGAGTGCGTAACATAAAATTAGCAACTGCCTTAAAAACTTTATCTCTGTTTCAAATGTTGGGTTAAATACTGGAAATAACCATTGGCGTTCATTAATATGCCGCCTGCACGTCATTAAATAATGTTGGACTGTGTCCTCCACGTCACAAGTTTCACAGAGACCAGTTGGGTGCCTGGCCATACTATGTAATACACTATTGACCGCAATTCGACCAGATAATCTAAAGATAAGCACCTCAGCCCGTCGATTGGAAAGAGATATATTACCAGTAGTAACACAAGGCTGAAGGGCATAATATGGGAAGACAATCTGGTCCAGCTATTTATACCAAGCACGTCCAGTTGTAAGTCTAGGTTACGGCCATGTAGTTCATGTTGCATAACATTAATTTCACTATGAAATGAATGCATTGTTAAAATGGTCTGCTGCACAAAGAATCAGATTACATGAAATCCGTCCCCATGTCGGGATCAATTTCAGACTGATTTGAGGAGAGTCGAATTAGTTTCGGAACATCAACATATCAACTTGAAATTGAAATTCTCATTGAAATATTTTAATCGTGCATGAAATTTGGATTCGAATTTTAAATTTCAAATTGAATTATAAATTTGAATTGATATTGATATTTGAATTTGAACGTTTAAGTTTAAGATTTTATAATTTATATCTGAATTTAAAATTTGAAGTTTGATTCAAAATTTCAATTTTAAAATTCAGATATATAATTCAATTCAAACATTCATTTCAACAATTTATATGAGAAATTCGTCAGCCGTGGAGGCGGAATTGTATTTACAATTGGTTTGAAATGCTCGTTTTATCTCAGGGAAGTGTGTTTGTGTGTGTGTGTGTGTGGGGGGGTGATCAAGCACCTAAAACAAACAAACGCCCCTTCGCCTGGCAATGTCAAATGTGGAAGATACATTCAACAATAGACATTTGTAGGAATTATAATTACCCTTATGTGTCTTATACGAACTTTCCTGCACGAAGTAAACACTTTTGGCCTATATTCCTTTATTCACAAATCGGTTACAACAAAGAGAGATGTTGCAAACGTACTTTCGAAACAAAGTGTGACGGCCCCACCAAATCCTCTGCGTATGGACGAAAGTTATCTCCCGGCTGCACTGTAATCGTGCGTATTGCTGTTCCATGACCATGAGGACTATATATACAGTTCATACATTTGTGTAACTGTACAGAACGCCAAGGGTGGTACTCCATTCACCAGGCTCACATTTACTGTGAAACGGCTTTCATCCATATTCAATCTCAAGTATTATAATCAAACAGAAACACGGAACATTAATCTATACTACTATAAAACGAGCCGCGCGTTCGAAACCATAGGTGCGTGCGTCCGAATCCGAGCATACACTATATATATGCTTCAATACTATTAAAGGAGCCGCGTGTCCGTGCCACTGGGCCAATGGGTAGTGATGTATTGTGTTGTATATTTCGTTTACTCTGATTGGCTTGAATTCGCATGTTCGTATCCGTATCCATATTGACTTAGATGACCCAGGTCATTTCAGACAGGACCATCGAAGAGTTAAACTAGGCCTTCGCCAAAGTATACCGAGATGCAACGAAGGTACCTACCTGATGGAAGATGCGCCATTTGAAGAAAGTGAAGGGAAGATGACGCTAGCGTTGACCACTCAAAGGAAGTTTGAAGTTTTTTCAAACAAATACATAATATTTTGAATTGAAACTCTGGGAGAGAGATTTGCTAGTCAAGGAACAGCTTAGGTGTGCTTTTCTTGTCCAGCGCTGATTTTCGACGTACCCGCATCCCAGATAAAAAAATACTCCACTTTTTAGGGAATCCACAAGTGAGCAACATTTCTGTTATTACCGTTTTGCCAAATGGGTCGATTTTTCGGCAAAAATTATGAAACTCTTTCATCGGAATTGACCGCGTATATATATCATTCGTATATTACCTTTCTCACTGGCGAAATTTCGTTCAGGTTTGAGAAGTTTTTGTGTGAGAAAACGTGATATACTTTAGGCACCTCAACATTGTCTTTGAGCAATGGTAAATATTTGCATTGCAGTGTTTAAGTGTGATATTTGTTTCAGAGTCCCTTGTTTTCAGGATAATGATAAAAATCCACAACGCTGGATGATAGAATTCTGGGGATGACGATGAATGAAGGTTGTTTCGGCATTTTATTTTAGTATACATCTATGGCTTGAGTCTATAATACCCAGACGGAATTTGAAGCCAAAAAAATATAATAAATTTTCGTTGAATTCCGTTTTATTCGAAAAAATGTATCCTATTTTGTGCAATTCCATAAACGTTGTTCGTACAGGAAGCGAAATCCTCATAATAAAGAGCGGCCTCAACACCAAGCCCACCCTTCCATTTGCACAAGTCAGTTCTTCGACTGGAAATTCTTGGTGTTTTGAGGAGAGTCGAATTGTCCTGATCATAGTCGTCCTATTTCTATAAACCGCAAGCTGATTGTTTTGACTTTGTAGGACACATTTATTCAAGTTTGACTTTATTAAAGTCAAGCAGCCAGTGTGCATTTCGTCTTATGTCGGAGTATTCTCATTCGACCGAGTTTTCCGATAATTGTTCACTTCTCTTTTGCGTTATTGTTACGAATCTAGCAGATTCATGGACTTGCTCGCAACAGCTACGATACCACAAATAGTATAATAATGCACAATAACTCAAATAGTATAATAATGCACAATAACACAAGTAGTATAATAATGCATACTCATGATATCTATCTAACTTAATGGAGTGCTGCCCCAATGGTATATTACATTATTCTATTACATTCAACGGACTAAAAATTTATTGCTAAAGATTTATCTTCATCTTGCAATATATCACCATCGTTAACAATCCGATACACCTTCTCGACGATCGACAACGGGAGTTTAAATGTTCATGAGACGGAACAAAAGCAGCCCCTTTGGTTTGGTTAGCGTCTCTAAACAAACTCTTGTTTTCTGATAAAAAAATTCCACAAAGATAGATTTTTAGTTGGTTCAAAATTCCCCAAGATGTGGTCTGGGATATATGTAACATTCGAAACGCTGTGAATAATACATGAAATTGAGGTCTCTTTTTTACTATTCTTTGTCTTAAGGAGCTTATGGTATTTATTCACGGCCAGAAATAATAAACCTCCCAAATCCCCGAGCGTCATTCTGGTCGGAAATACTTCCACCACTGACCACTGTAATGCTGACAAATCAGTTATCAAATCGGATTCCGCAAAAACTTTCTGTAACATTTATCATAAAGCTATCATCAAAATCTGCATTGGTGCGGCACTGGAGCTACAGGACCCGGCATCTCTTGTGACACACCATCTATTTGTTGTACTGACAGCCATATTTTTTACCAAGCCGACTATAGTTTAGGCGAACATAGTGTGGATATTCGAGTCAACCAGTGGGTAAGGCAGTTACGCCCTGAACATCCCTAGCAAATCATTTGGTGCACACTCCTCTGTTCACGCATCTTGGCTCATGGGGGGGCATATATGGCATAGACGTATTTGCAAATCGCGTTAAACAGATCATGTTCAGTGTCCGAGTTTCGGGTGTTGGTGATCCATTCTATGTCCATGAGTTGAAGTCTTGCAGAGGGGAAAGAAATATGTTATTTCACCACATATAGCCATACTATGGACGACCCGAGCATTCATATTTGGTAAATAACGTCCATCGATGCAGCCTAATTCGTGTTTAGATACCGAACATTCGAAACTAGTAGCCCTGTAGTTCGAGATATATCATGAAGCATGTAGGCATCAGATGCGAATTAACGAAAACTGAAAGCGAGGATAACGGGAAGTGTTCATGAAATGAACTGGACGACTTGGAATTCATTTGGATAAAGAATAATGATTGGGAGTGATTATGGATTTATGTAAAGAACATCATAATGTCTTGCTGACGAAGTGGAAAACTGTTGACCGCTTCTCTCTTGTCTCTCTATTTTAATTTCGTATAGATTTGGAATTGGTGCTTACGTTCATATGAAATCTTTCGATTATTGACGAATTTTTTTTGAATGTCTGACGCTTGCTATGCAAGTTAGTTAATGAATGTCGAAGCTGAAAACAGTAATGGTAAAAACGTACACAATACATGATTGAATAATTTAATTATATGGAAGTTTTTCAGGTGAAAAAACACCAACGCAAAATCACACCGAGAGCCATGTGGTGTGAGTGGGTTGATGATGTATTTTCATACATACTGAGACATGAAAGTACACGAAGTCTTGGATTACACCTTCATCTTCTTGTGCATTTGGGTTCAGATGAGAACACTCAGCCAATGTCAAAGTTGTTATAACAAAAACAAAAAGGTTAATTAGTATGGCGAATCTCTCTACTCCACTTCTTAACCCTACCAGGCCTTGCAAAATGACCCCCCCCCCACCTCCCAAACTTTCTGCGCTATCTCCGGAACCACAAAAGATTGAGAGCTGAGACTCCGAGATTTGATAGTTTATCACATTGGAGCCATTTTGAGCCTATTTGCATAACCCCCCGAGTAGAGGATCATGGGTAAATTCAAAATGGCGTCCACGTGGGATACCAAACAAATGATGTTTTCGTCATTTTCGCGATGAAAAGTGGACAAAAAACACTTTATTTCACATTAATATTTACTAATTTATCACCTAGTTTTTGCAGCGAAATTGCATAACTGAAAAATTCGAAAAATTTGACGGAAAAATTGATCAAAGATGTAGTTTTTGGAAATGACGTCACAGTCAAAGCGACCATCTCGGATTGTTTTTACATTTTCTGGCAGAGCTGAACTCAAGGGTCCAGATCACACCCAAGAGTGTGGTAAGTTTCAGCTCACTAGCTGAAGGGGTAAGAAAATAATTAGGGAGAGGGGGCAAATGGCCCCGCTCCAGGCCAAGACAGGTCTCAAAAAGCCCAGGCCAGATGGGGTTAACATGATGAATTAGACAAAGATTCCACATTCATATTTGTGTGATTCTTTCTATCAATTGAGAACCGATCACAATGAGATTTCAACGGATTATCAACATTGTGATATCAACATTTACTACCAAAATTCATTGGGTATATATGAGAGTATGATTAAGTAATAACTTAAAGGGAAGGAAAAAATGTTCGAAAGTCCAACAAGCAAGTATTGGCAAATAAATCCATCTGAAAGACAGTGATCCAGTGATGTAGGGAGGTATGAGAGATGATGAGTTATGAGACTTCAGGCCACATTAATCAACTCCTCGAATTGCAAAAAAGAACTTCAGATATCAGCCTAGTTCACACTGACATATACATTTAAAGCCACAATCGAAAGGATCAATCAACGTCAGAATGAACGTGAAATATTAAGTACACTTGCAACAACAGCTTCTGATAAGGAAACATATTCAGACCCCTCAGAGGATATAACGGGCTGCTTCATGATAAAATTACATCTGGACGGAAAGCAGTTTTTAATTTGCCGCACCACTGATAGAAATCAACAGTATTTTATTATTCAGAAATTGCTATTGTATCAAAGAACAGCCGTGTCTACGGAGGCAGGTAACGCTATAATCGGAAAATCCACAGAAGACGTTTTGGCAAGGGTACGATACGCCATTGACGTTGAAGACAAGGAACGTGAATGCAGCTATTAGCGTGCTGGAGTTAATTATAAAACTAGGTCGGTATTAGACAAAATGACCACATACGATTGATTTTTTTCCAAGATTAAATTTTCTTCCAAAATGTCTTCTAGTGTCCATTTTTAGGTACGCTAGGGAGCAATAACCAAGCAATGTAATATTTCATGTCTTTAACAGAAGAGAGCGTTTACAGTGGCCATTTCCACGTGTCATTATATTGTGGAGACGATACCCAGATGTACTAATGTAAGTATAGCAGGCAGTATCTTACGATAACCGTCACAATTTTGTTACATCTGTACGCGGATGCTCAACTGAACATCCATGCTAACTGAGTTATCGCAGAGAACATCCCACACACCGTATTAGCACAGCTATTAAGGACTCTCCGTTACTTGCCTCAGCAGAGTAAAGAATATTCTAGGTTCATATCCGTTCACCGAAATCGATTCACATTAAACGGGGAGAGATTCAGCCAGTAATGATCATCGTCCCTGGTACCCAACGGTGAGGGTGGCACCAATACAATACCCAGCCCCAGATATATCCTCAGCATATGGAGAAAATAGAAGTGGAATCATAGCACATTTTGCAGAATTTTTTTATGAATAATTTTATTCATTTTCAATGTAATCCTCTTACACACTTATATACACATTATACATTGTATGACAACAAAGAGCACTTAACAACGATTGCATAATAATTGATACAATTTCTCTCATTGTGAAAAGTAAACATATATGTACATATTAATATATTTCATCTCTTTATACTACAATGGCACGCGTTCCTAAAGCTCTTCTGTTCTGCGTTGTCATTGTGTTACTTTCCCTACCATTCCTCACACACTCCACTCACATCAGCACTCACAACGCTTTGAAGTAATTTTCGAAAAGACACCATCTTTTGTTTGAAATTATCCATTGTGTGTGTTGTGCTTGCGATATATCGTTCCGCCTTGTAGCGACTTTCGAAAATATTCAATAGAGCATGACTATGAAGTTGTTTGGGATCGGTCTTCTTGTTAATGATATATTTCTTAGTTAACAGCAAAAGCGTGTTGAGGGCACATTGGTCTTTATCCCATCACAATATTATTTTGTCTGAAGTAATGTGTCCCCTTAGATTAGCGAATTTAAAAGCCATTTTTTCTAAATCCCCCCAAAGCATTTTTGCATTGGAGCATTTTATTAGTTGGTGTTCGAGGGTTTCAATATTATTTCCACAGAGCAGAATTTGCTTCAAGCATAGTTCAAGGCTTTTTATACTATACATCATAATCGCGTGTATTTCACTTGAGCGGAAACGCTTTCGTAGCGAATCCCTTTTCTGTCCTTCAGTCGTGGTGGGGAACATCACTGTTATGTCGTGACATTTTACATCGTCACGTTCTTTGAATGTTAATGCTTACAGATAAGTGTAGAAGACATATACGACAAAATTGTTTGGGTATTTACTAAATTACCAAGGCATAGATTGTCACATGTTCCAACCTGAAATTCGACCGGTTGAAGTGCAGTCAGACGGGATTGTAGCGAATTATTAAAGATACACTATCATTCCTGATTTACCTGGTCAGACATTTTTCACATGCATCGTTAACAATATCCAGCAAGATTTGAATTACATGTATCAGTATCGGGAACCCAATCAGACAGCACTTACATATGCCCATATATTCTACCCAGCCAGACATTTTGTTATTAAATATCGGTTTATGGTACCCTCTGGATATTTCTCCTGTATGCTGGTATGGCACGCATTCAGACATTCGCATGTACCGGACGTTGATACCAAACCAGGCAGGTATGTGTTACCCGTACCGGTGAATTACCGCACTGAAGATGATTAAGAAGCTAGATCGATATTAGACAAAATGGCCATACGCGATTGATTTCTTGAGCCCATTGTTAAGTACGCTACGGAGCAATAACAAACCATTTCGACAGTTCATGTCTTTAATAGAAGCGAGCTTTTATAGGCACCATTTCCACAAGCCATAATAGCGTGGGAGACGATACCCAGATGCACTTCTGTAAGTAGAAGGCACTATCTTGCGGTGACCGTCACAATTTCGAAACATCGCCACAGCTGTTTAACTGAACATCCATGCTAGCCGTGCCATCTCAGAGAACATTCGATCGCTTGCATGTCAGTAAAGTAATTTTTGTGTCGTCCACACCGTATTAGCCTCTCTAAATTATTTTCGTCATAATAGCAAGGATTATTCTGGATTAATTCTCGTTTATCGAAGCCGTTGTTACCTGTGACGGAAAGAGATTGAACGGCTATGATCATCGTCTGTGAGAGTGGCACTACATCACCCAACCCCATATATATCTGAGCATTTGTAGGAAATATGAGAGAAATCAGAAAACACTTCTAAGATTTGTTTAAGAAATTCATGTGTATGATCAAGGATACATCATAATATCGTAAATTGCAGATATATACAAGAGGTGAAGAAAGTTGACGACGTCTGGTGACTACAAACAGCATGACTCCACATGAAAGCTTCTTTCGACACCTTTTCTTCGACATAGCCTTAGCATCTCAGCCGCGCTTTTATTGCGTTTGGTCATGTGGAGACTATGATGTAACCATAAGGCCCCAAGCACCGGCTTAAGTCGAATTACATACGCTAGCTCGGAAGTTGCGATGACCGACTAGCTCAAATAAGTAACTCATCTGATGTTAATGAATGAGCATCGAGGGCGTCTGATGGAGTAGGCGCCTCAGTATGACGTAAACATGGTAAATGCAAAAATACTCAGAAACACTTACCTGTAATTTCCCACCCCAAAAAACTACATACATTTGTCTAGTGACATGTACAGGGGATGGGTCTCGGGGACTAACATCCCAGCAGCAGAATCGTACCAAATACAGATAATAAATCTGTAAGAGGTGGGAAAAGATATCATGGATATATCATAATCTCATGAGGTTTTTTTAATTCCCATGACCATGGATCCATCATAAACTTGAATATTTCACTGAAGCGGAAAGGCTTTGGTAGCGAAACTCGTTTCTATGGGGCTCACAAATATGGAACAGTAATTGAATTTTGTGTCGAGCGTTATTTCAGCTTCCGGTATCCGAGAAAGGACCTGACCGATGCTAGACGATTCCGATATTTGGAGAACTCCAAATATTGACTCATCATGCTCGATGAAAGGGCAAATTTGATGTCTGCTCCAGATCAATGTATAATTCTCTTTTAACAGATCCAAGGGAAATATTATGGGAGCTATGAAAATATCTGTCACTTTATTCAATGGCGCTATAGATTTCTTACATTACGTTTCCATTCAGTGCTAATGAAACATCAATCTGTGTTACATCGTCACATCACGTCTCTTTGGCGTTAATGCTTGTATGTATTCGTAAGCAGCATATACGGACAAAACTGTCTAAATATTTGCTGTATTCGCAACCTAAAAAACCAAGGCAAACTTCTCAATTTCAAATCGACAGTATCACAGGATGGTGAGACGTAGCAAAGAACTCCCTTACATAGGTCCCTCGATAATCTTTTTGCGTTCTTGCAAATGTAGTCATCAGCTTACTAGTAGAATCGATGAAATGCAAGCGTCAGATCTGACATTCAATATTCCACAGTCCTCCTTCAAAAAAGTTCCGCGTCCCTTGATGAAAAAATAATCGTTGTTCTATGACATAAAAGTTAACAACGCATAGTGCATTAACTGTTTTGCGTAGTAAATTGTAATGTTCAGAAAGACTCAAATCGCCGACCTGCTAACGTGCTGAACATGATAGTTTAAGGACCATGTAAGAATGATCAAGTAGGAAATTCCTTTGTTTTTCGTGTTTCCGAGCTGAATAAACTTCCAGATCTGTATAGAAAGAAAACGTTGTGAACCCACAGCGATGAAAAATGTACATGGATGAATTTAATTTTGATCATGTTAATAACATGCCAGTAAATACAGTTAGATTTGCACCCACAGAATATCATTAGACGTAATTAGTCAAACTATATAGAGCTCTAATTATTTAAGTCTCATGTAGTTATTCTTAAATTTAGGTTATAGACACAGAACTTAGCCTAGGTTTACAAAAAAACATTTTGAGCGATCAGATCTAGCCTAAGTTGTAGGTCAATGTTGCAGAAATACATGTACATGTATAACATTATAGAGGAGAAATTTGAACTGCACCATTTGTTTTCTTACCCAAGCAACAATAAAATTGTTCTATATATATACAGCACATTTTGACCAGAGAGAATTAATTCCTGCTCAAAGTTGTTCAGATCCTATATGAACCTTTGTCAGTAATGATTAGAAAAAAAATGACCAAATTTCTATGAATAGTATTTGTCCCATATATAAGTTTATAATAATAATGATCTTTCTTTACCCTCGGTAGCCAGTTTGGCTATAAGCCAATCTTCTACTGGGCCGAGCACATTCATACACAGAATCATATCTCACAATCATACATCTGGTTTTGCGGTGTGGGAGGAAAGCCGGAGTACCCGGAGGGAAACCCACGAGCACGGCCTGGGACCAGAAACCCAATCTCACATACGACCGAATCGACGCCATGCGGAATCGAACCGGGCCGCATTGGTGAGAGTCCGAGATGCTAACCACTGGACTAACCGTGCCCCCAAACTATAGTTTTCAGTTTTCAGCATCCCTTAGTCCCAGGAGCAAGTCCTCTATCTGAGACAGACTCAAAGTTTAGAAAAAAAACCTCATAAAACTTTCAGCAAAAATAAGTAGGTCTAGGGGAAGTGTATTCTGGCATTAACTTTCAAATAGGAAATATGAACAGATTCAAAATATTGGCTGAACAGGAGCCAGACTAATGTTTATTGAACAAATATAGTTTTTCAGCAAATCGCACACGCTAACCAGCTGACGCGCCAAGTCAGTGACCCTTGACCCTTCTTGTTTGCGTATATTCGCATCAGTAAAACCCTCGTGCTATATATAGACTGAATATCATTTGGTGCACGCCCTTTTTACTGTCAGTTTTTGCTTCGATGCATTTTGGCAGAGGAATTCCGATCATTTCATTATCTCTGATAGTAAAAACACACTTAAGGAAGGACGAACAGAAAGATTTTACGACTGATGGCTCCACACTTAAAAGCTGAATTTATTTTCATCAGCTGCAATCAAATGACCTCTGATGTCGTCTAATCAGTAATATGACGTCATCAAAATGCCCACCTTGTTCAACGCAAGCTGATCTACCTTCATATCTGTTCTACAGACTGGTGTTTTGAATAAGAACTATACCTTCGTCTGACACTCGTAAAACTCATTTATAAAAATCTTGTAATTTGGCAACACTGTTATGTCATTGCAGCTTTTTGATTCACGTATCCAATGCTGGTGTTAGGAATTACGTGGCCATGCCATTCAATGTGTTCACAATAGATAAGTGATATAGAAACATCAAAAGCATCTGAAAGTCACTCTCGGTCCTTGGCATGTATATGGTACAGTGTAGTCATAAATTCATCTTGCTTCTTCATATCATATCTCCTTCTTCAGCTGCAGTATATGGAAATCATGGTCAAGATTCGACTGTAGAACTTGATGGAAGACGTCATGGAACATCAGAAGCTACATGTACATGCGGTTAGAAGAGGCCATTTTACAGCCATATATATTCTACAGCTGCTACAAAACACGGTTATATGATTCAACCAGTACACTAATTATGTGATAGGACTGGATAAAACGGACGAAAACGTTTGGCTAAATGGCAAGTGCTCTAAATAAGCTAAGATGGTAACCAGACAACAGACAAAAGCACATATGCAAAGTTTAATATGATTTTCGGCACACACAAGCAGCCTTTAAGGGTACGAAGATGAAAAACCAAAACAAATGTATCAAAAAGAGACCGATTTGTGCACTTTATGATAGAAAAATGAAAAAAAATCCGCATTTTGTCGCCATCTTGGATTTCAAATACCGCCCGAGAAAAGTCGCATATCGGGACTTTTGAGACAAGAGGTTAATTTTAATGGCTATACATATACCATGGTCGCGCCATCTGCAGGCGAATCAGGCTTATTTGCTCCCCTCCCATCACCACCACCACCACCACCACCAAATACTCCGTCTAATATTGAAATTGTTGGACGAAAGGTCATAATATTGCTATATACACAGCTCGCTGAGAAACACGGTTACGGGAAGTTCTCCGGAGATTAAACCGTTAGAATTACCTAATACTTGGCGAAGAGCAGTCCATCTCTCCCACAACCGCTCTATAGCCAATAATTCTGTTTTCAAAGTTGAAAGGATGCAATTTAGCAGCCGAGGCAAACATTTATTTTTAGATATCAGAATTTTTTTCAATATATCTAGGAAAAAGTGCGGACATTCTGTCAACATGATTCCACCTAGACGCAGTGGTTATGATTTCTCTGTGGCAACAACTTGGGGTCGGGTCATGAAAAAGTGGAAAAAATTGTTTTTCTTCTAAATGTGGTATATTTTGCAAAAGAAAATACAAGCTATACAAATCTCTCGAGTCCCCTATGAACAATCAGCACTGTCGGACGTTCAAATACGAGGCTTCATCTTCTATACACAAAATTTAGTGGTTTCGTCATATCATAAGGCCGCCTTCTCTCGCTCACAGTTACCTCCCCACGGGAACCAACTCGATGTTTTTAGAAATCAACAAGCAGACAAGAAACCCGTCTCACTCTGTGTGCTTATGAGATTTCGCTTTTTTCAACTCAAAAAGGGAGCAAACTATCATACTGATAAGTACTTCGTTTTTAAATATCTATATTCCAGAGCGAGTAAACTATCAGTCAGTATCAACGAATAGATTA
Organism: Hanleya hanleyi; assembly: GCA_036873755.1. Lineage (NCBI taxonomy): Eukaryota > Metazoa > Mollusca > Polyplacophora > Lepidopleurida > Hanleyidae > Hanleya > Hanleya hanleyi. The sequence goes on from JAVTVY010025481.1 coordinate 90,686, forward strand.
CAGATATAAACTAAATTGCCTTTTATTGGATGTAAATACTGGAAAGAGTGCGAATTTTCAATACGTCCTATGTGTTAACATGTAACAGAGGTGATAACATTTGACACGAAAAAGTAATAAGAAAATATTACCTGATTTACAGTATTAGTACACCCATAGAAAGCCTATTGAATATATTTTCTGGTGACGACCAACTATGACTTTTTATACAAAACATTATAAAGTCCTATACCTAGTCATATATGAAGGTTGAATGCGGCGACCGCCTTATCTGACGCATGCGCAAATCTCTCTTGTGAAAATAGCTGGCCATGATCGATTTTATTGTAGGCACCACGTCCGACGTACAATATTCAGCTGTCGTTCATAAAATAATTTCCGCGTCAATAATCGAAATACCTATTTTGTATGACAGCACCAATTCCAATGTGTATGAAATGAAAACAATAAAAACACAAGATGGTTTATTACAAGCGAGGAGCGGTCAACAGTTATAAATGATGTCAGCAAGACGTGAATATATTCTTTGCATAAAAGCCTAAACACTGACCATTATTCTTCCAGAGTGTGTATCTCAATCACGCTTTGATTGTAATCGTTCATTTGAATTAAACGCAACATTAAAAGGGTGGTGGAAAACGAAGCAAGAGTACTGACAAGAAAGCATATGACTCCACAGACAAATATACTGACTGCATATTTCTAAAACATCACAAGAACCAAAAATGATTCCTGTGATGATTTTCACCCCAGCCACGCTTTTATTGAGGTTGTTCATGCGGACATCTTGAATGGCATGACCACATGGCCCCAATCACCGGCTCGAGCGGTATTAGATGCAAACATTTCAGAGCGATAGTGTAATAACCCTATCAAGTTGGAAAACGATGAACTATGTGATCGCCAGATAGTATAAAACGACCGAAATGAGGGAGTTATATTAAGTGCATGTTCAAATTCAGAACAAATACCCAGGAGGCCCGAAGCAAACCAAGCGTTTCACTCTCCAGCAAGTTTACAAGTCACAAACTACAATCATAATGATTTGTAAAGGGGGCAAGCCTCGGGGACGAAACGTCCAGCAGGAGAATCTCACAATATAGAGGGAACATTTATACGCTACATTAAATGGGCGATGGAAAAGGATGCCGGAGTTCCGACAAGAAGTCATATGACCCACAAACAAATGTACAGACTGCATCTCTCCAGAAACATCACAAGAACCAAAAATGATACCCGTGAGGATTTGTATCCCAGTCGTCCCTATTATTGTAGATGTCCATTTGGACATATTGAATGACATCACCATACGAAGATACAAATATCTCAGAGTGATGATGTAATACTATAATAGCTCTATCAAGTCATCTGTTGGAAAATGATGAATTTTGTGACCGCCAGATAGTAAAAACGGCCCAACGAGAGAGTACTTTTTTTTCATTAACACCATGAACATGTAAACATTAATAATTCGATGTTGTGTCGATGATATTATGCTCTTTGCCACAGGTCGTTATTTCGACACACAGGCAAAGATAATTCAAGAGGAGGGGAGTGCTGATAGTTTGATATGAAATTATTTAGCTATTTGTGGATCACGCCCCGTGTATATTCAAATGTATCAACTCGAGTACCCACAAAAGGAACGCTACATTAATTTGCGAGTGCGGTGAAAAACACAAAAACACCAAATAGGTTGTCTCGATAACCTCCATTCACCAGCCGAAACTATACTAGGTATGTGACTATATCGCTATCACATCTATTATATCTACTGTAATTCATGGTGATCAATAAAGTCTGGTTCATACCTAACCCTAACCATTTGAACATACCATATAGATTATCTCTTCCAACAGCTCGGGATGGAGATGGCGGCCGGACACTATCCACTTAGAAGTGAACTCCCGACAAAGGGGAAACAACAGACCTCTTCATTATATTAAAATATGATTCGAATCAGCTGCGTTGTAGCTAAAAAGAGCTCTCGTGCATGCCGAAGCAACCATTACAGCGCCACACCTAAAACCAACTACCCCACTGACTGGAAGTCATCATCTTAAAGGCAAGCTAATCCGAACTGCTAATATTTCATTCATTGGTATCTTATGTTTGAAAAAGTCACATGACCATTGCGGAATATGGTGCGATAAACCTACCTGTCGTGCTAGAGGCATCAGGATTGTAAGTGTGGAAGTATAACACCTACTGGCACCAAATAGTACTGACAACAACAGGGTCAACAATGAACCACGAACATCAGGCTATGAGGTAGTGGAAACCATCGCAAAAACCTCAGCTCAGTTAAAATTAGGTTCTTCGTCATCAATCAGGTCACGCACGACTGTCAAAATAGCAGCGTGTATATGCATGTTTTAGCATGGGTTTTACACTTCAATGTATATTGATAGGTGTTTCTTACCATGCATCGGAGTGATCCTGAAAGTTGCCACGATACACCATTCAAAACCTATCTGAGATGATAATATTGCTTACAATTGCAATATGCGAATACAGGCGTCAGACTCGACCCGTCATTAGGCAGCAGACGTTCAAAAAGAATTTTGTACCTTATTCCAGGATAAAAACCACCCTAACATCAAGTATAAGAATAATGCATATTACAAATCACTATAATACAAACTTTAGATATCTAATATCATGGACGTCTAAGAATTATTAGTACGCGTTTGTATGTGAATAATTTGTGAGTCGATAAACAAAGGACCCTATTCCAGGCAATAACGGATGCAATGACATATTACATGAACATAAACAGGTTTCTATTATATGAAATATACCTTTGACGGCATTTCTCTTAAAAAAGACCTTGTCTGATAGGGAAAATAGGTCTTGGCGGTCAATGGAGAAATCACGGATAACAGCTGTCTGCACAGTATCGGACCTGTCGACTGAAGTGTAGGGTTGTTCGTGTTTTCAGTAGATCATGAATTTCATCGCGAATCGCATCGCATCTGTTCTGTTCTTCGGCAGTTCTGCTATTATCGAACTATGTGAAAATCAGCTATAAAACATATTTCCACAAAGCCTGGTACGCAGAAGATAACAAGAAGAGACGAAACAATGGAATGAAAGATAGATGGATTTTATTGTAAACTGTATGAACATATATGAAGATGAAACCTCTACATCGCTTTTATATACTTTATGTCCAAGGATTTTTAGGGTGACATTTTTTGGTAATACTATAATGCCATTTAGAAAGTGGGTTTAGAGCGCCTGCATTCATTGCTGTCGATTTGGTGTCAGATTCTGAGGGCGCGGGTTTGAGTCCCTCACGGGACTAACCCATCCAGTACTAGTATCTATGCTTTAATAAAAAAGATCACTCTAAAATATCTGGATATAAATATTTATTATATAATTGGTAATGAGATAGTGAAAATTATCAATCGAATAAAAGCGATATTTTCACAGTGATGATATCAAATATATCACCACTGTGAATGATATGACAAATGACGTCACAGCGCACAAATACATGTCACCGTGGTCACAGTGATAAGGCAATTGACCGAACCTCCACAAGGATTATGCGCCAAAGAAAAACAAGCTAAATATTCGGGAAGGATTTGTATGTTAGTATGCCTTATGATGACTAGATTATGACAGGAAATAAAACAGAAATAGGAATAAAATGAATAAGAAATACACGGAATGGCGACAATGGAATCGGCTCGTCACGTACGCGTGCACCTACACAAGAACCTGTACAGCGACAGTGCCAGAGCAGTGCAGAGTGCAACACGAACTAGCGCACAAAATAAAATACATTCCTCAGATTTAGGCTCGAAATTGGGTCATATCATGAAAATGTCGCACCAAAGTTGATGAGAAAATACGAAAAACAACTTAATTCAACGACAGTGAATTCTTGTCAGTGAGTATTCATTCAGAATCGGACAAAATCACAATGATAACTGCGCACGCCCACAACACCGTCGAAGCTCCATACAACAACAATCACGCTCAACCGGTAAATCTAAATCTGGCTATAACTTATCGTAACCATTCGATTTTGCGAAATCAAAATAGTGCTATTTGGGTAGACATGAACGAGATCAAGGGCGAATGCAGATTTTATTTGAAATGAGAATAGTCTGTGCAAAAAACAAACACAGTGTTGAACCAGGGAGGTCAACGAGAAACCAGTGCGTCAGTCCTGCCCGAGTGTAGACAGCGAGACAGGCCAGACTCGACACAGTATCGACCGTGCTTTTCTGCCGAAGGGGGGGGGGGGGGGAATTGGCTGATGGGTGGGCATGAAAATCGTTTATTTGGGATATAAAGCTAATACAATTCTTGATATCTACTGGATGTCATCAATACTAAAATGCAGGATACCCAACTGAAATTCGCTTGCAGCACGTGCGATTTGTTAACAGCGAAGTAGTCCGCGAGTGACGTCACAGTGAAAATAATCAATGTTTCAGTGTATCTCCAGTCGAAAAACCCTACAGAATCTTAATTATTTTAATGTTTTAAAAAATCCAGAATAAAGTAGCACAACAGAAGTATATAATAAAAAGAAAATCAACTGTTTCTTGACGAATACCATAAATATTTGGCATTTTCTCACCCCACTCGATGAAATATTTATGATATTCGTCAAGAAACAGTTGATATCCTCCATAGACAATTTCTAAATGACCTTGTAGTGAATATATAATATCGGCTTTTGGAGCTGTGTCATTACTCAGTCTATCAGATTTATCCTGCAAAAAAAATGTACGCAATTGTAGACTCTGATCTCCAAACTTCCTCCACTGAAATGACCGGGTGTTTTAAAACGCTTGCATTCACTGTTGACGATCTGGTGCCAGACTCTGAAGGCTCGGGTTCGAGTCCATCAGCTAACCCATCATGCACTAGTATCTTTGCTTTACTAAGAAAGTGTCATCCTAAAAATACTTGGATATAAATATATATTGCTTTTAGTTTCTCGAGGATATTAGGGATTCTCTAAATCCTAAGCTGTTCACATTTCATCGTACGATTCGTAAGACTTTTACCATAAGATGCAATTATCAAGAATAATTGTGTAAATCTATCGCCTGGTGGAATTGTATTATTGCGGTGTGGCTTAATCTTCAATTTTTCAAAGTTCCAATTCATTCCGATATGATCATTCTGAAGAAATGATGAAGTTGGAAATCTAATATTACATATGGGGTAAGGCAGAAAGGCCAGTTACAAGTCGAAAGATTATACTGACGAGTCTCAACATTAAGATGTGGGTGGAATTCATGAGATAGGTTTCTTAGCGTAAAAATACCGCCGAAGTCTAGACTTCAAAATAGGATTAAGTCCGGATTACCTTCAGAAAAATACTGCTTTTTTTATATGTTTTCCAGATGTTTTCCAAGATGATTTACGTGTCTTTTAGCAAGACCAATCGCGCCCACAGTAACTATATTTTATTCTTTATCCTTACTTTTTTTTCGTTTTCATTACACTTGGGTAAAGAGATAATTTAAGATAACATCAGTCCCCTTGTCCTCCGCTTTTTGTATAGCAAAAATCAGAATTTGTCAACGAATAAATCTTAATAAAATGTCATTTCTTGTCCAAACTGATCTATGGTTGATTGCAAAAATCGATGAATCGTATACTGTCTGTAATACGCTGTAATTTCTGGTTTTATACGTTCGTCGATAGACGAATCATGATTTCTCTCTGTATATCTATCTGTCTAACTTTCCTTGTCCATGTGAAATCTCCGGTTCCATGATTTTGGGTGTACATTGTCCATGGCCCAAAGTAGAACCCTATTTATTTTAAAATAAAAATGTCAAAGGTCAAGGACACTTGGACCAGAAAATTTGCAAAATAAATGGACCATCCCATTTGCAGATTTTGAATAAATCCTTTACGTTTATGTCAACGCTTACACCAGAAAACCTGTAAAAAAGGGGAAATTTCCACTTCCATCTCCATCATGAATTGGTTCAAAACTTTAGGCATACCTTACCATTGGAGCACAGAATAACCCTATTCATTTTTAAGTCAAAAGGCCAAGGTCATTAGCAAGGCCAAAAAGTGGAGAATTGTGTTGTACCTGTTGTAGGAATGTGGATTATGATAAACTTTCAACTATATCTCAAACTCATTGCAAGCAATTGATGATATTGATTTGTTGATGATGTCTTTCCGTCCATCTGTAAAATATGCTCTGTGCGATATCTCGTGTTGAAGGGGTTGGAATGGTATTATACGATGGATATACCTTACCCAGGGACATTGATAAAGTGAACCAAGGTCACTTGGGTCGAAAATCTGGAAAAAGTTTTGTTTATGCTATCAATACACAATCAATGCAGATTGTGATCGAAATTCACTTGTCCAGTCTATTGTCCTCGTGTGTGATTGCTTTTCCGTCACATCTATTCAGCACCGGTACCGGTGTGGAAGCAACCGTGGTCCGCCAGATATGAGGGTCCGGGGACCATGGTATCTGGATCTGGGTGCCCGAAGGGCACCCAGATCCAGATACGAAAGTCCTCCCTCGGAAACAGTTGTCCCCCTATCAGCAGAAACCAGGGTCCTGATATCGTTGGTGTCCGGGTCACTGAAATCTAGACGGGAATGTCCCTTCTCATATATATAGGGCCCGGACCATGGCATCTGGCGGACTATGGGCGCTTCCACAGCTATGGAAGTCTTCAGAGTCCGGCATACCTCAGAGTCCGGTTGACCTATATATGAAACTAAGGGAATAGTAAAGACTAGAAATTCTGAACAGAGGTTCGGCCAGCAAATCGGTGGTGCAGTGGGTAAAGGCATAGACGGTGGACAGTACAGCAGAAGGTAAGACTGTGAGTTCGATCCTAGGCGGGGTCAGTTGAAAATGTTTGATTTTCTGCATTTCTCATGTACAGCTTTAGTGCGTCTTGTAAAGTTATACCGTCGCATCTTTGTTAAATATATATATTTTTTTAGAAAAAAATAATTTTATGTATTTAGGTCAATATACATCTTTATGATGGCGCATATACGACCTGCTATTAATTTTAGTTTTGTTTATATTTTTTTCAGTTTAGGTTGTGAGGGGGGGGGGGGATTCTTTCACTCCTCCTGAGTTTCCACCCAGTTGCAAACGTTTTCACCGAGGTGAAAAGATTTTCACCTGGGCACAAACGTTATCACCCTGGTGGAAACCTGTTTTAACCCAGGTGAAATTCTGTTTTCACCCAGGTGAAAATCTTCTCACCCCGGTGTACAAGTACGATGAATCATTCTTTCCGCGCTGGGTTAATTTTCGCACGCATATGATTTTGTGAATGTTGCGAAATCAGAAAGAAACACGAGATATTGAGATATCTAATGAAAATGTATATCACGTTTCTGACATCAGTAAATATTGAAGAAATTGTCATGTCGGAGATCTCTATTACTGTTATAATTAATGTTACTCTAAAATGACCACGCTTGTCCGCTGGTACTACTTACGACTTCTCGCATAGTCAGGGCGAAATTAGAATATTTTACGATATGCAAATATAATACTCCAGGTATTTTCATATTCGGTTCGTATCTTCCGAATGCGGGATATCGCGAACGATCTCTCCGGACATTTCAAGCTGACTCGCCGTTCTTGAAGTAGGATTCGGTCATTTGTTTGCATAGGGGATACCATAAAATATAAGTATTAATTTGTTTTCACATTAACCGTAAAGGAGCGCATCTGGTATCATTAAAAGATTAATCAAATAAATAAAACGTAACATAAATGCAAAATAAAAATTGCCACGAGATCTACATGCATCTGATTACTGCATTCATATATGGCACATCTGCGAAATTAATGGATTATATTGAGTACACTGAACAAAAAATTCCTTGAAATTTAAGGAATATTCCCCGACAATTACACCAGCGGAATATTCCTTAAAATTCAATAAGGAATATTCCGTAGCATGTTAAGGAAATTCCTTAACATGGTAAGGAATATTCCTTAGTTATGTTGAGGAATATTTTGCTGGTGTAACAGTCGGGGAATAATCCTTAAATTTTTACGGAATTTTCTTTTCTGTGTACCTGACCAGGTGTGTTTAAAAGCTGACCTCCACATTTTCCTGTCCACAATCAGACTCATGTCATCCTTAGATCCTGCCGATATTCTGCGATATTTGGTCAACAATATCGACAAGTACGAAACCGGGAAAACTCAGCAAGAGAAGCGTTCCGTATACGTCGAGCTGCTCTAAGAAATTATCAGGTAGCAGTATGCCAACAAAATTCCGTTGTTTTGATCATTGAAAGTGAATATATTTATTATGAGTTTTATCTTTGATTGTTTCAGCGAGATACTATTCTTTTTTGGTATCACCCATTTACATAGAAATGGGAATAGTGAGTCATAGTGACCCGCAATTAATATATTTTGTAGACTTCATGGCTAATATGTATACATTACCGATAGTTCAACCTAAGGCGCTCGCAAACTAATGGTGTATTCGTGACAAACACCGGGTATATTTGCCTATTCCATCCAAGATTGAATAAGGCTGGCCCATAGGGAACATCGATAACATTTTATTATTACATTTTCTTCATTCATTGGGGATGTTCTTGATTTTCGCCAATTTTCTGCAAACAGATTTTAGTTGATCACATGTTTTCTTTACATTTTTGTCATTTCTAGTAACGTCGTCATAAATGACTTTTTCGGGGGTTTTTTCAACGAAAACCAAACAAAACTCTTGGAAACGTTTACACCGTTTAAACCGCAGAGTAAACCTTTACACAGTCGAGTTTGCTGATTGTCGGAGGATACGTGTTTGTTTTTATGTATATAATGTTCTCACCGCTTACATTCATATCAATATTCACCAGCTTCTTTAACTTATATTCGTATGTATAATCGAATTGTTTACTACAGGGATAGAACAAGCGCCCTGGGGTTTTATTCCCGCCAACTGCCTTTTACAACTATAAATTGTACAAGTAATTTATCTTGGTGAATAAATGAATGAATCAATGAATGAACGAGAAAACCTTTAAACTGTTGAGTAACCTTTACACTGCGGTTGCTATCTTTACTTTGAATTAAAAGTTTCCGTCGTTATTAAGAATGCGAGAAATCTAAAGAAATTCTGTGTTAACCTTATCTGGCCTGGGATGTTTAGGACCTGTCCAGGCGCTCCCCCCCCCCCCCCCTTCACCCTTTCCCTAACTATTTTTCTTATCCCTTGAGGTAAAGGAACTGAAACTTACCACACTATACCTTTCCGTCAACCTGTAAAATAAAATGCAAAAAAAATCCAAGATGGCCGCTTTGATGACGTCACAGTGACGTCATTTTCAAAAAATACCTTTCTTGGTCGATTTTTTTATCAAATTTTGCAAAAATTTTATTCATGTAATTTTTCCAAAAAAAAAGGCATGATAAATTACCCTTGATTTTACTCGTGATCCTCTGCTCGGGAGGTTATGCAAATAGGCTCCAAATGACCCCAATATGATAAACTACAAATTCACGGAGTGTCAGCTCTCAATTTTTCTATCATTCCTGAGATTGTGCAGAAAGTTTGGTGGGGGGAGGGGGGGGGGGGTGTCGAATGCCCCTCCCGCATGCGTGGTAGGGTTAAACAAGGAATTGTTCGCATGAAATAGTCCAAGATATATAGAAAACATGCAAATTTGACCCCGTCTTTGGAAGACCCACGGAATATGCCATTAGAAGAATACAAGTAGTGGCCTAGTTACCCCACTGAATGGCAACTTCCACACCTTTATAGAAAAATTACATATCGCGACTTGCATTCATAGATACAGAAGAGCTTGCTATTTCTCATTTTTATGTTGTAACGTATGCTCGCCAATATGTTGTATTCTTCATTGTAGTGAACACGCTCCCACCGGACAAGCAAAGAGGCCAAAAAATCACGAGGAAAAGCCCTTAGGTGTGAT
>JAVTVY010025482.1:0-11421 GCA_036873755.1 Hanleya hanleyi
ATCAGCAAATAAAGAACCTCGAACCTTGCGACCGTCCGGAACGTACAAAGTACGATGTTGCCTAACGTTACAACATGCCAACGGCGTAGTAATGTCAGTCTGATTGTTGTATAAGTCGGGTAAGTTCGGACACTTTCGGCAATACCGGCGAATATATGTATAACCAATGTCCGCAAAGAAAAGTATGTCACTGAATCTGGATAATTGCAAATGTCAACTAATTGCTTGAAACGCGCAGAATCTGATCACGTGCATGCAGATCGATTAAAATTGCGGAATTGAAAAGAAGTCGGATTCGGGGAAGTTCGGACACTGTTCGGGGAAATTCGGACACTCGGTGGGTAACTTCTGACAACAGACGGGGAATTTCGGACAGGCGTTAACTTTTAAAAAAATTGGCTACTGAAACATGCGAACTAGCAGTCCAGATCTAAATATGTACATTTCCAATATTTTGACATGTGCTGTGATATACCGAAATCGGGCAAACATTTCAAACATATATACGCGGGAGAACGATACCACTAAGTGCAAATTCCGTAGAATGGCAGATTACATAATTATGACATCGAGGTCACTGAATGACAGAATTTCTCTGACTCGAGATACATTGTCGTCCGGGCATTTAAAACCTAATGTGCAGGTTTGGACTGGCCCTGTCCGCCTGTTGTACACCACGGCTGGAAACTTTGGTTTAATATAGAAAATGTTTCTCGCCGCCAAGGACTCTTCAAATAGTTTATATACGTTTTCTGCACTTATCCTTCTAAGATAGCCAACTTTCCGCGGACCGTCATAGATTGCCACAGCTCTAGAATGGAATTCATTGTCTGGCTCATATCTCGCAGTATATTTGGCATCCACACGCAGTTCCCTTGCACCGTAATGATGCATCCCAACCACGAAGACGGACCTGACAATTGCGTTCTTCATTGCACTGAAATAGTAATAGCGTACAATGTACAAAGTGAAAATAGCAAACTACACCGCATATTTCACACAAAGAAAACAAACTGTACAATTCCTCTACATCAGACCCATTTGTTTTATTAAAACAGGCGTCCATGTCTGATACAAGTTAGTTCGGAGAGTGATTTGTACCTTTCCAAACAATATTTTCTACATTTCCCTAAGTTGGGTGGACTTTGCTTTCGTATTTTTGACTCTTTTCTTGTTCTGTTCCTTTTCTTGTTTTTCCCTGAGCTTTTGTTGTTTTTCTTCTAATGTTGCTTTCTTGTCAGCTATAATTTCGTTGCTTGTTAACAATCTGTGAGCTGTGAGTGCTTTTGATTTTTTGTTGGCGGGGCCTTTCTGTAATTTGGGGATAGAAAACAGTGTGTCGAGTTCTTTATTCCAATTGGCCGAAAGGGTGATGTTTTCAGGTCCAGCGGGTTGTGTGTGTTGCTGCAATGGTGCTGAGGAGGTGACCAGTGGAATATATTCTGGGGAAGTGAGTTGTGCCATGTCGATGTCCGGAGTGAGGTTTATGATGTACGGAATGTTTGTGTGTTGTTCCGTGAAGCTTGCAGGTAGTGTCAAGTTTATAATCGTGGTTGGATCGTTCTGTACTGTAGTGTTCTGTGTGTACATGGATGCGACGGATGTTGCAGTGTCTTGTGTATGTGTAGATGTGACTGATGTTTGTTGCGGACGGGGAACGGCACTATGTAATGTTGAGACGGAGACTGTGGATGATGTTGCTGCTGATGGAATGGTGGGAAGAGTTGGTGTATGTGATGTTGCAGTAAATACTGTAGATGATGTTGCAACTGATGGAATTGTGGGAAGAGTTGGTGTATGTGATGTTGCAGTGGAAGCTGTGGATGATGTTGCTGCTGATGGAAGGGTGGAAAGGGTTGGTGTATGTGATGTTGTAGTGCACATTGTGGATGATGTTGTTAGAGGAGTGTCGAACGGTTTGGATGGTGCGAATGCAGTTGGTGGAATACGATATGGGTCAAATGGATGAATTCCACATGCAGCGAACCCACTTTTGATGTTTTGCGCGGTCAATGACAATAACCAACATTCGTTAAATAGTTTTGGCCAAGAAGATTTTGATACTACATTATTCGGATCTGCAGTCATAAAGTTACTGCAAATTCGATTGTAATTGCTAGTTAGAGGGCCAAACACAGCGCGGTCCAGAGGTTGTAAATAATGACTGGTATGCGGGGGAATGGCCATAACATGGATGTTCTCCGCCGTGGCATTCTCCAGGAGTCCCAAAGTTTCATGTGAAGAATGGCTGTCTAGAAGCAACAGTTGTGGCCTGTCCGGACCACAATTCGGTAAGAAGATATTTCGAAACCACTCTTCCCCGAGCACGTCTTCCATCCATGCTTTCGCCTGGTAGGTCCATAATGCCCCCTGTGGGCCGTCCTGTGTATTAAACGTTTGAAGAGACTTCTGTGTCTTTCCTTTTCCGATGATGAGCGGAGGAATGCTCTGCCCATCAGCATTCGCACAGACAACTACAGAAATGGACTCGCGACTGTTGCTGGTTCTGCCCGGAAGGCTCCTGGACCCTCTCCGAGCAACAACAGTCGTGGGTTTATGCTTCAATTGAAACCCAGATTCATCCATGTTCCAAATTAAATTTGGCTTGTCCGCAAGCTGCAGGTCGCTCAAAAGTTTCCCTAAGTCAGCGAAGTATTTGTTGACCACAACCGAGTTCATTAACCGAGCCCTGGCAGTCGTGAGGGGCTCGGGTTTTCTCAAAGTCAGTTCCGGGTGGCGCCGTTTCACACCCGTGAACCAGTCCTTTCCGGGTATGCCACCCCGGAACTGATTACTGATGTTAAATTTCTTGCACACCTGGTACGCTTTGAACATGAATTGTTGCCGGCTGACACCGAAACCTCTATCTGCAGCTGCCAGCGCATTGTCAACCATAGCCTGTTCCATTTTTTCTGGAATGGTTGGTGCCCTTCCCATTTTAGATCCTTGCGCCACCTTGCCTGTCAGACGATCCGATATTGTGGATTTTGGTACCCCAAAATGATTTGCAGCTCGTCTAATAGAGCTCTCCCCCGACTCTACAGCCTTGACCGCCCCTTCAATATCCTCCTCTTTATATTTTCCATAAATATTGTTCCCTTTTTTCGGCATGACTGGACCTGCAGAAGAAGTTAATTCTACACTAAACCCGAAGACAAAATAATCCCCACATTGAGTGTACTCTACACCCTCGCCGTTGAGTAAGTAGCCGAAGCATCTATATGTGTGTGCATATACGCAAGCGGACGGAGTGACCTTTATTAGTCGTGGTTCTCTGTATCACGTTCCACACCTAACTATACGACCTGATTCTGACTTTGTATACTACTCCGGGGCCGTGTGCACAGGCGCTGTCGGTCTATATGGCACTGAGGGAATTGTGTTATGATTTTTATCTCCGAACATAGTCGAGCAAGAACTGAAGTGCTGGAGTGTATACATGAAGGGTCCGTGTAACACTTGACAATTCAGCTTTCCATCTTGCAAAATTGAAAGTAGAAAGATGGAAAGCTCTACATCGCTCCCGTATTCGAGCTTTCCATCTCGCAAAATTGAAAGTAGAAAGATGGAAAGCTCTACATCGCTCCTATGTTCGAGCTTTCCGTCTCGCAAAGTTGAAAACTGAAGGATGGAAAGCTCTACATCGCTCCCGTGTTCGAGCTTTCTATCTCGCAAAATTGAAAGTAGAAAGATGGAAAGCTCAGCATCGCTCCCGTATTCCAGCTTTCCAAAATGAGTTTATGTCATATAGAAATACGAGAGCGATACTTTATTAAAACTGATCTGGTTTCTTCAAACTTATACAACATTTGCATTTACGACAAATGTGTGCGTGTAACCCGATTTGCGCTTCCCATACTACTCCGCGGACCGAAAGTGACATCATAAGCCTTGCGCGTGCGCATTTAACAATGACGCGTCAAAGTTAAAATCAAAAACACGAAAAACGGACAAGTCGAGGCAATTTTCAATATTTGAATTTCATTTTTGGGCGAAGTAGAACGAAAATTGAAAATTGAATGTCAAATTTCAATTTTTGATTTAGAGAAACCGAAAACAAAAATTGAAAATTGACGGTCAAATTTCAATTTTGATTTTGCGAAACCAACGAAAATTGAACTGTGCAAAGTAAATGCAAATGTTGTAAGTTTGGAGAAACCAGATCAAGTTTAATAAAGTATCGCTCTCGTATTTCTATATGACATAAACTCATTTTGGAAAAATGGAATCCGGGATCCATCTTTCTACTTTCAATTTTTCGAGATGAAAAGCTCGAACACGGGAGCGATGTGAAGCTTTCCATCTTTCAGCTTTCAACTTTGCCGACGAAAAGCTCGAACACGGGAGTGATGTAAAGCTTTCAATCTTTCTACTTCAATTTTGCAAGATGGAAATCTGAATTGTCAGATGTTACACGGACCATGAAGGAATATGAAATCACAGGAGATATACTTTTACACTAGAACAGCTGTGTAATTGAAGTGTGTATCCCTTAATGCCAATTCTCACGGTGCGACTTCTGGTAATAGGAATTCGTTTAAAGAAATATTGTTAAATGGAAAAATATGTTCTTTAATATTCAGCTCGTTCAGCTGGGTTTGACCTTGTACGAGTCTTTATTTTAAAATGGACCGAGATATCATTTTATGCCACCAAGTGTCCATGTTTCCATTACATGGCATGTCGAACTATCGCCATTCTGAAGCGGTGTAGGCCAAGTTGGAGAAACCACATCATACAGGATAAATCCTGGTATATCTGCTTCAATTCTTAATCAGGCCGCAAAGCTTCCTCTCGATGTACAGCTTGGATATTACACTATATAGTATCGCGGTGCGATGGAGTGCCCAAGTACATCCATCCATCCATCCATACAAATATCTAGCCTACACCAATATCTTGCGCTTCGTAATGGACGAAACACGATCATCAGTTTCAAAATACTATGCGTCTGTGTGTGTGTTATTTCACGCGATCGGAATAACTTCTTTTATTTTCACTGAAAATAGTTCTTCATTCTGTCATTTTGGCATAATTTGTGACACTAGCATACCCCACCAGGGGACAATCGGCTATTATCGTTTACCGATTTCACCAACGTCATACCACAGAGTATAGTTCGTTTCATTTTTTGTTTGTCATAGACGTTCCATGCATATGATGGAGATGATATATATCCCTTTTAAATTTCGCATGTACCTGATTGCATCCTCTCCAGCACAGGGTTCCGCTAAACATTATCATGATGTTTTTTATTGTGGAGTATTAATATAGTTTCGTGTATTATTTAACATTGTATAATCAGGCGCGGCGGAGCCCCCCCCCCCCCCCCTCCAAATATGAAAAGAGCGGGGGGGGGGGACAAAGACCACTATGCGCCCCCCCCCCAAATAAAGTCACTGAAGTCACTTGAAATGGGTCCGATATGTGTATCTGAAATTCCAAAATGTTCCCGATGAATTTTCCTGCCTACCTCCCCCCCCTCATATTCGATTCGCTCCTTTAAACCTAACATGGTAGTTCAAATTCGAGAATTCTCCATCGTTTAATTCGACTTACATATTATTAATCCCATTATCTCATACATTCTACTACTTTTCTTGTATCGCAAAACGAAATGCGAATGTTAAAAAACAACGCCTATCCTTACTTTTAAGCTCCTACCAGCGCAATACGCATATATACACACATAAACCAGCTATTCGGATTTCACTTATATATAGAACATTATTTGATACAGAGAATAATTTCCAATCCACTCAGAACTCCAGTATAGTGTTACTAGTTTCCAATATGCATATATGTTCTTCAGAATGCCACATTGAAATTATTTTAATTTATTCCAAATTTTTGAAATACCCGGATTCTTTTTTCATATTTGATTTAAAAATGGAGGGTAATTTCGGACACACTCTTAAATAGATTTTTTACAATATTTTTCAATTGCTTAGTAATAATTAATAATTTCAATCATAAAAATGGGCTTCTTGGATTAATAATATCATATTTGGCTGCCATTAACTGGATCGCTTACCAATGGATGTGCACAGATTATAGACGTGTGAAACGAGCGTGGGCGAGTAGCAGACAGCCGACGAAAAAGGCCGATTGTGAATTTCGTTTGCTATTGGTCGATCAACTACTTCCGGTATTACGTAATACTACGTCACGCTTAACGCACACGAAAGGGGGGAGTTCATTAGTTCCCATGGGCGCAAATAACACGGGAAATCGGATTTATTCAGAAAGAAAGAGGATATTCTGCACTTGTCCGAACATCCCCGACTGTCCGAACTTACCCGACTTTACCCTATAGCATACCGTCACAGTACAGCGTTGTAATGAAAATGTTAATGCAATTGTTGCATAACGCCACAGTACGACGTTTTAATGGAAATGTGGCAAAATGTAGCAATGTTCCTCACCAAAGCGACGCATTATCGGCAAACGTGAAGGACAGCATCTATAACAACCTTGCCACAAGGTTCGATTTCCGCTGAAGTAGTAGGGAGGACAGGACCGGGTAGCTCTGGTTTCGAGATTGCATCTATAATAGAGGAGCCATGCGTGCGTGCATGCGTGAGTAGTGATATGTTCTTAGAAATGGCATGAAATACGGAACCCCGGTCGCGGGTTGCGGGTCCCCGGTCGCGAGGCGCGGGACCCCGGTCGCGGGGCGCGATACTGATAACATGGAGACCGTGAACGGCGTCTGGGAGAACCGGGGCGCCGACCCCTGGAAGTCATCCACTCTGTAGATCGGTATTGATTTGGCTTCATCTTGGCTACCATACTTTCTGTATTGACAGGCTGTATCCCGGCCTTCGGCTGTATCCGGGTTACGGGCGGAGTCCCGGTGTTGACTAGCCGAGTCCCAGCTTCCATACTTTCAGTGTTGACGGTCCGAGTCCCGGTTTTCATAGTTTCATTAATGATGGACTGTATCCCGGCCTCCGGTTGTATCCCGGTGACGGGCCAGGTGTTGATAATGATAATCTTGATGATGGTTGCATGCCTCTTGTGATCCCATCACACTGCGCTGGCCATTTCATTGGACTTATTATTGTTTCATTGGATTAAATGAAGTATGAAAACGTCATCAAGATCCTTTTTTGTTTGTTGTTCAATTAAGATGTCCTGTAAAAAAATAGGTCACGCAAGTGTCATGCAATGATTACTGCAGAAAAAATATCGCTTCCTAAAGCAATACACTCTTGAGGATATTTGCAGAGGATACAGTGACTTTAGGGTGCACGCCGGAGATTCTTTTATTCGGCATGGAATAGACTATGGGTCCGTTTTTCGGCCACCAGTTGTCGCAAAACCTTCAACCCAAATCACTTATATGTATATATTTTCTGAAAGAGCACGATGAAACTATTATTTTAAGATATAACACTGCTATGTTATTGAAAAATTTAACTCGAACATTCTCCTCCATGCTTGCTTCATTTTTCCTAGAAAACCCCTTAAAAATGTCGAAAAATGGTCAAATTCGGCTCAATTTCCAGAAAAATCTGTAAGAGCGATTTCAATTAAACTTCTTACTCACGTTCCCTGATCCGGTCTCAACTTAAAAAGGCAAACAAAAGTGGGTGTCAACCTGCCCGTTTTTTGTCAGATTTTCTTCCCGTAAATGAGTCTCGATTTTTAGGCACACCCAAAGGGCATAACTGAGGCAGGACAAACTTTACTCCATGATGCCGATCAGCGTGTAGACGAAGCCAGCACTCGATTTGTACGTACTCGTTTGCAGCGTTGATAATGCTGAATAGGATGGCATTATAGATATAAGCTATTAAGAAGACAAGAAGAATTATGATGTAGCAGAACAAGGGCAGTCTATCGTATTATGAAATTAGAGAGGGGCCATTACTACGAAACTGTGGAGGACCACCTTAAGGGGCAGGATGTTTTTTACGAAATTAATTATTCACATGTATCGTAATCTCAGAGTGTTTGCGAGTATGGCGGTATACAACACTTGCCAGTTATACATATTATTTTGGGAAATCCGACCGATAACTTTCCCCCTACCCCATCTTTGTTTTGATCACTTTTGCCAATTCTAGCAGGATTTTCGAGAACAAAACTCAAAATTAACCTATTTCTTCTTAATAATGGTCATCCATTCGGCAATATGAAGGCCGTGGTTGCTTTTCCGCTTTCCAATGATAGCAGAAACGCGGGAAAAATGCAAATAAGAGATGTAACCAAGTCAAATTATTGGTAATTTTGCACTCAATTTTCTCCTAGAAACATGGGAAATACTTCAGAAACTTGAGAAATAATTTGTAAACCATAATAATATACATCCATTCCATCCTTTATGGACTGTAAATGGGTTCTCTTGTAAAGAAAATTTACACTGGCAAATTTATATCATTCTGATAGGACCTCGTTCTGCCATAATATCCACTGAAATCTCATTCCAGGGGGAGATAACTCCTGTATGGAATACAGTATGCAATAACCTCAATAGTATACTAATGGACACACTGTGGATTATTTTAATCGAACTCCTGGTCTTCTTTCCACCTGCTTCCGAAAATAGCGCTTCAGGTGTAACTAGGCAGTCAAAATTAAACAATCTGGCGTAATGATACATCTCCGCTCCGTAACGGAGTCTACATTAAGATAATGCATAGACTCCACTATTATGCCTTAAAGGGTGCACTCCGGAGATTCTTTTATTCGGCATGGAATAGACTATGGGTCCGTTTTTCGGCCACCAGTTGTCGCAAAACCTTCAACCCAAATCACTTATATGTATATATTTTCTGAAAGAGCATGATGAAACTATTATTTTAAGATATAACACTGCTATGTTATAGAAAAATTTAACTCGAACATTCTCCTCCATGCTTGCTTCATTTTTCCTAGAAAACCCCTTAAAAATGTCGAAAAATGGTCAAATTCGGCTCAATTTCCAGAAAAATCTGTAAGAGCGATTTCAATTAAACTTCTTACTCACGTTCCCTGGTCCGGTCTCAACTTAAAAAGGCAAAAAAAAGGGGGTGTTAACCTAACCGTTTTTTGTCAGATTTTCTTCCCGTAAATGAGTCCCGATTTTTAGGCACACCCAAGGGGCATAACTGAGGCAGGACAAACTTTACTCCATGATCCCGATCAGCGTGTAGACGAAGCCAGCACTCGATTTGTACGTACTCGTTTGCAGCGTTGATAATGCTGAATAGGATGGCATTATAGATATAAGCTATTAAGAAGACAAGAAGAATTATGATGTAGCAGAACAAGGGCAGTCTATCGTATTATGAAATTAGAGAGGAGCCATTACTACGAAACTGTGGAGGGCCACCTTAGGCTAATTTGTGGCGGCCATCTTGAATTCTGGCGGCCATCCTGATAAACAATCGAAATATTAAATGTAAAATGACGAAGACACCAATGGCTAGCCACCGTGCAAAGTTTTAGGCTTCTTATACAAATCAAACAATGAACATAGGTTAATTTCAGTATTTGGCCATTATTATGGTGGCCATCTTGAATTTGGCGGCCATGTCGGAAAAAAATTGTGTGGGTCCTTATCAGAAATTGATCAGGTCATCATTGGCTACTGTTATGCCAAGTTTTGTGCTTTTGCCTCGAAGTGCACAATATTTTGACCATATTGATTTACCACATAGCCACCGGTAACCAAGCAGTTTATTCCAGGAACATATAGTAATGTTTTCAATGAATATGAATCACATAGGTCTTCGTTGCTACATATTCAGTAATTAAGAGTTATAACGCGCGCAGTTTCCAAACTAAAACCCTTGATAACTTGTTGCTATATGGTAACCATTTTCCTAAAATAATTCATTTTTTTTTGCAAAAAACAAACTTGAATAGTTTGCGTAATGGTATAAATAAGCAATATTATAAGTTATACGTCTGAGAATATTCCAGCATATACTCTTACCTCATTATCTCGAGTTTCCTTTGTGACATCACGGAATTTCTTTGACACATGAACTCTCCAGATTTAGACTTCAAACTCCAATATCTCTGCAACCATTCGAGTTCGATGTTAAGGTAGAAGAGATTTTAACTCATTTTTTTGCCTAATTTGTCTCCGAAACAATGTCCTTTCGTATATGTTTATCTAAAGACTTATTTGATCTGCAAATCAGGAAAAAATGTCTTAGCTTGGTTATCAAATATAGGCCAGACAATTTTTTTTCCTACTGCATGGACGTTCCTTCATCGATACTGACCGTCTAATACAATTAGGTGGATCCACGTGAGTTCAACTGAATATCTAGTTTCCGGACAATATGGATATCATCCTTGTGAAATTAGTAGTCATACAAAAACTATGAACAACTTTATCTACTCTTTTGATTGGTTATGTTCCGTCCACATACATCACATACATGTAGGTGGCGCCACCTGGAAGCCAACTTCGAATTTCGTACCCGCGCAATAAAATTCATCTTCGCGAATCCATGTAACTCCAAAATCCTACACTGGCTCGCGAAGATGAATAAAATTTGACTGACTTAACATAGTCTTTTTAAATTTCGTATATGGATGATAGATATCGCGTGGTGTTTCGCCAATTTAGGTAAACCAATGCCATCTGGATGTAACGCTATAAAAACTTCGTGCGAAATGTTCACCGATATTCTACGAGATCTCATAATAAGCCAATCATGACAGTTTCTACCTTTTCTCTCTGACAATGATTGACGTTTAGTTCACGGAGATTAACATCTTCGTACGGCACAATCTTTTGATATTTTCTACACCCTAACAAAGCCAGATTTTTTGGCGGGAGTAAACTCTTTGATCTTTACGGTTTATCACGCACACTGTCTGGAAATGGTGCCATATTTGGATAACGTTTCAGGATAACGTTTATATATTAGACCACGTGCTACCGTGTGTTATTACTGTGGGTGTCATTTTGAAATTGTTTCACCAAGCTAGCCACCTGATTGGCTAAGAAATGTAGTTTCAAATTCGCACGGAATTTATATAGGGCTGAAGTCAGATATAATATTCTGTGATATTATATCTGGATTTACTGAGATTGGGTATTTCGCCTACATATGCCCGTCAACTTCCGTGAACATATGCCCACAAGTAACAACTTGAAATTTCGTTTCCAGACAAAATAAATCGATTCTTTCCATATTAAGGTGTACTGGGACGTACATGTACATTGCCACAAGATGGGCTTGGTATTGCGTTCCGTCCACTCTGAACGAGAACAAAATAACTCCTGTTGAATTTTCCTACCCTCAGACTGACTGGGAGCAAGATACTGTAGCATTGCCATTTTTTTCTTTTTATGAATATATTTGTTCCAACCCGCTGAATACTTAGTTTTATATTTACTTCATGAATATTACGGGAGCTTGTCACAAAGTAGTTCGGAGAGGAGAACAGCCGCGTTTGACAAGATGTGGATGT
>JAVTVY010025483.1:0-102214 GCA_036873755.1 Hanleya hanleyi
AAACTGTTGAAACCCACTATTTGAAATTGTTACTCATTTGCGTTGAAATCTGAACAGGCCTCACTTGCAATTTCTATTTCCCATGCTGAAAATAGTATTGTATTCTCGTCACACATTCATGCTGTCTCACACTGCAAATATTCCTTCTTTCACAAGATATTATCAAGTTTCCAGTTTGCATTTGCTCTGATCATATAATAGCGCCAAACCACTATTACAAGTATAGTCCATGAGCCAGACCAGATATCGGTACCACCTGGGGTGGCAAATTCTCATTATGTTTTTTTGGAAGCCCTATATCCATAGATGAAAAAAAAAAACAACTTTGAAAGCAATCCGGGACTCACAGCTTAATGGTAGTAATTACCTCTTAACGATGGACACCCTAGTCCAATCTGAGGGACCAGATTTGGGGGTAGGGGAAATATAACGTTAATAACTTTGCAAGTAATGGTGATATAGTGACATTTGGCCACTCGAAATGTTGGTAATTTGATCCTCTATATGGTGGTATCTGTTATATGCTAATTTGTCAATTATGTAGGTCACCAGAGGTCAAAAGGTCACGAAATCTGAATCCTGAATACAATGTGACCACCTGTAGGAAAACACGCTGCAGATACCATACCAATGGGATTTTCTCAACGTAAATGGGTTCAAATGGAAGCCTAGAAGTACCCAAGTCTATAATAAGTCGAAACAAGTGAAGTTTATTATTATTTAGACGGTGGCACAGAACTGTTTTTGACATATTTTCAAAAATGGTCTTTTTATTGCACTAACACCAGGCAAAATTGTATGAAGTGGGACAGCTTGAAACTAGTTGCATATTTTGAGAAATAACTACTCCAAATGCTAATGGCTATGTCTTAGGTCTATTCAGTGATTAGTTAAGCTACATTTCGAGGTAATTAGGTCACCAGAGGTCAAGGTCAAAGATTGTCAATTATTAATTTTCTACATTTTGACTTGGGACTTTCATATTACAATGTATTTACATTGCAACAAGTTTCAAGTATAGAGCATCAGAGCCATCGCTGGTGCACCCTGTATCGTATAGCCCGTACGGCATAGGGTACACCAGGATGCGAGTGCACCAGGTATGGGTGTCCGCAGGGGTCAAAGGTCAATCGTCCTCCAAATCCCCTGTATCGCTCGTTAAAGCGCTGAGACGGGCGTTATGGCGTAAAGATAGGGCGTTAAGGCGTTGAGACGGGCGTTAAGGCGTGACGACGGGCGTTGACGGCGTCACTGCATTTCGATGTATTGGTGGCAATTCCATGAAAATCAGACCTTCTGAGCTATATCACCAGGGCGTTGAAGCGTTAAGCAAAGCGTTGATGGGCGTTACTGTCTATCAATGCAAGCGTATTCCCAAATCCCCTGGAGTGGCAAATTCTCGTTATGTTTGTTGGAAGTCCTATATCCATAGATGCAAAAAAAACTTTGAAAGCAATCCGGGACGCACAGGTTAAAGGTAGTAACCACCTCTTAAAGATGGACACCGGAGTCCAATCTGAGACCAGATTTTGGGGTAGGGGAAATATAAAGTTGAATAACTTTGCAAGTGATGGTGATATAGTAACATTTGGCCACTCGAAATTTTGGTAATCTGATCCTCTATATGTTGGTATCTGTTATATGTTAATATGCCAATTATGTAGGTCACCAGAGGTCAAAAGGTCACGAAATCTGACCCCTGTCTAAAACGTGACCACCTGTAGGAAAACTCTGCAGATATCATACCAATGAGACTTTCTTAACCTAAATGGGTTGAAATGGAAGCCGAGAAGTACCCAAGTCTATAATAAGTCTAAACAAGTGGAGTTTATTATTATTGAGACTGTGGCACAGAACTGTTTTTGACGCATTTTCAAAAATGGTCTTTTTATTGTGCTAAAAACAGGCAAAATTGTATGAAGTTGGACAGCCTGAAATTAGTTGCATATTTTGAGAAATAACTACTCCAAATGCTAATGGTCATGTCTTAGGTCTATTCAGGGATTAGTTAAGCTACATTTCGAGGTAATTAGGTCACCAGAGGTCAAGGTCAAAGATTCTCAATTATTAATTTTCTACATTTTTACTTGGGACTTTCATATTACAAGGTATTTACATTGCAACCAGTTTCAAGTATAGAGCATCAGAGCCATCGTGCCCGTAGGGCATAGGGTACACCAGGATGCAAGTGCACCAGGTATGGGTGTCCGCAGGGGTCAAAGGTCAATCGTCCTCAAAATCTCCTTTATCGCTCGTTAAGGCGCTGAGACGGGCGTTAAGGCGTAACGACGGGCGTTGACGGCGTCACTACATTTCGATGTATCGGTGGCAATTCCATGTAAATCAGAACTTCTGAGCTAGGTCACCAGGTAGACTGGATGAGTCTCTATTTCATATGTACTATTTAATAAAAATAAAATGATCTCTATAGATCTATAGATAGATCTATAGATAGGGCGTTGAGGCGTTGAGAAGGGCGTTAAGGCGTAACGACGGGCGTTGACGGCGTCACTACATTTCGATGTATCGGTGGCAATTCCATGTAAATCAGAACTTCTGAGCTAGGTCACCAGGTAGACTGGATGAGTCTCTATTTCATATGTACTATTTAATAAAAATAAAATGATCTCTAAATATATCCGTTTGATAAATAAATGAATAGAATAAAAAAAAAAAAAAATGAAAAAAATATTTTTAAAATAGAGACTGGACGATTTGATGGGTTTCGTCGTGTAAAGATTCTATCTGGAGGCGTGGTTAGTCTGGACGATTGGCATGTTTTTACCTTCGGTCGCAACATTTGTATCAATTTCATTCTAACGTCATACTGTGACGTCTCGGCAGTAACGTCATTCCCACTGTTGAGGTCATGGTAGTAACGTCATTCTCATTGTTGACGTCCCATGAACGCATTGCTTCCAGCGTGCGTATATGAACGAACCAATCAAATCTTTTGAGTTGGGGGCGGGGTCAGAATACGGAGTTTTCATTGGTAACAAAAAATGCACAGTATATTGTGCATTTTTTCTTGCAAAGTTAGCTCCCTTGTGACGTTCCGTCCAGTCCCTGTTTCAAGCATTTCTTAATAGGCAGAGTTACTTCCTCTTGTTTCCCGTTTAAAATACATTATGAAACAGAGGCTGGATCCAGTCTAGGTCACCAGGGCGTTGAAGCGTTAAGCTAAGCGTTGATGGGCGTTACTGTCTATAAATGCAAGCGTATTCCCAAAACACGCACAGTCGACGTTCAAGCGTCAACATGGCTTATACTTGCTGTAAGTGCGAACGATACGATTTGATGCGACACGAGAGAAATATACATGGGGTTGAAGACTCCGAGGCACAAGAACGCGATACAGAGAGTGATGAAAGTCCATCGAATGATACCGAAACAGAGATTGCTGAGAGTCTATCCACTGATACCGAAACAGAGATTGCTGAGAGTTTATCTAGTGATACGGAGAGCTTGACCTCAGATAGTCAGCGTACGTCCGAGGAAAGTGAGGCAGAACCTACCTTTTGGGATCGTATTGTGAGACCAGCTATCAATAGTCACGCTGTAGCAATCGAGGACGCCGGAAAGGATAACTTACAACAGCCAAATGCGCCTCGGCATCAGGAAAACAGCCATGGCGATCTATGAACAGTATACCTTACTATCGCTTGAAATGAAAGGCGACCCCACGCACAGGTCCATCATGAAAACCAAGCGTCACTTGGAAGAGGATATGGGGCTACCACCCACCGAGGCCATGGAAAATGCGATCAGGATGCGCAAACAACGTTTTCAGGACATGCTGCCTCAGTGGTATCCTGAACTGCCCGACGATGGGCTGATGGGGCCAAAATGGTCCAAATGAACTCCCAGAGTGAGTGAATGAGACATGTCCAACGCCCATCTTAACGCATGGACGCACTAACGATGGTGAGTGAGTGAGTGAGTTTAGGAGTAGTAGCCAAAGTGGATATTTTGGGCGTTGAAGGAAGGTGTTTGGGGAGAAATGGATCATTCTGGGTCCTAATGCGTTTTTTGAAGTGGCATCTTGTAGCAACACCCGCCAACGCCAAGCTCAACGCTTCAACGCCCTGGTGAATTAGCACAAAAGCTCTGATTTTCATGGAATTGTCACTAATTCATTGGAAAAGCAGTGACGCCCGTCAACGCCCTTCATTACGCCTTAACAACAACAACAACAAGGATGATAGATGAGAGAACAACAACACCAACAGCCGCGTTGGACATGTTTACAATTCAAGAAGACTCTTGTTCGATCAGAGGCCGCCATTTGGCGCTGCATCTGTCATATTCTCGGCTGCTCTTGTCCATTCATAAGCCGTCCTTTGAGAAAGTTCCATCTTTGCTCGGTGTGACCTAAGCATCATCGGGCAGTTCAGGATACCACTGAGGCAGCATGTCCTGAAAGAGTTGTTTGCGCATTCTGATCGCATTTTCCAGGGCCTTGGTGGGTGGTAGCCCCATATCCTCTTCCAAGTGACGCTTGGTCTTCATGATGGACCTGTGTGTGGGGTCGCCTTTCATTTCAAGCGGTAGTAAGGTATACTCTTCATAAATCGCCACGGATGTTGATGCAGGGGCGCATTTGGGTGTATGCCTGTTGTAAGTTAATCCTGTCCGGCGTTCTCGATTGCAGCAGAGTGAATATTGATAGCTGCTCTCACAATACGATCCAAGAAGCTAGATACTGCCTCACTTTCCTCGGACGTAGGCTGACTATCTGAGGTCAAGTTCTCCGTATCACTAGATAGAATCTCAGCAATCTCTGTTTCGGTATCAGTCTATGGACTCTCATCAGTCTCTGTATCGGCTTCTTGTGCCTCGGGGTCTTCAATCCCATGTATATTTTTCTCGTGTCGCATCATATCTTAACGTCTGGTGAACGTGCGTTCGCACTTAGAGCAAGTATAAGCCATGTTGACGGTTGAATGTCGACTGTGCGTGTTTTGGGAATAAACTTGCTCTTATAGACGGTAACGCCCATCAACGCTTAGCTTAACGCTTCAACGACCTGGTGAACTAGCTCAGAAGCTCTGATTTTCATGGAATTGCCACCAATACATCGAAATGCAGTGACGCCCGTCAAAGGCCGTCGTTACGACTTAACACCCGTCTCAACGCTTTAACGCCCTATCTGTACGCCTTAACGCCCGTCTCAGCGCCTTAACGAGCGATAAAGGGGATTTGGAGGATGATTGACCTTTGACCCCTGCGGACACCCATACCTGGTGCACTCGCACTCTGGTTTACCCTTTGCCCTACGGGTTATACGGTACAGGGTGCACCAGCGATATCTCTGATACTCTATACTTGAAACTGGTGGCAATGTAAATACCTTGTAATATGAAAGTCCCAAGTAAAAATGTAGAAAATTAATAATTGAGAATCTTTGACCTTGACCTCTGGTGACCTAATTACCTCGAAATGTAGCTTAACTAATCCCTGAATAGACCTAAGACATGGCCATCAGCATCTGGAGTAGTTATTTGTCAAAATATGCAACTAATTTCAAGCTGTCTAACTTCATGCAATTTTGCCTGGTTTTAGCGCAATAAAAAGACCATTTTTGAAAATGCATCAAAAACAGTTCTGTGCCACAGTCTAAATAATAATAAACTCCACTTGTTTAGACTTATTTTAGACTTGGGTACTTCTTGGCTTCCATTTGAACCCATTTAGGTTAAGAAGGTCCCATTGGTATGGTATCTGCAGCGAGTTTTCCTACAGGTGGTCACGTTTTAGACAGGGTTCAGATTTCGTGACCTTTTGACCTCTGGTGACCTACATAAGTGAAACATTAGCATTTAACAGATACCAACATATAGAGGATCAGATTACCAACATTTCGAGTGGCCGAATGTCACTATATCACCATTACTTGCAAAGATATTCGACTTTATATTTCCCCTACCCCCAAATCTGGTCCCTCAGATTGGACACGGGTGTTCGTCTTTAAGAGGTGATTACTACCACTAAGCTGTGTGTCCTGGATTGCTTTCAAAGTTTTTATGCATCTAAGGATATAGGACTTTCAAAAAAACATAATGAGAATTTGCCACCCCAGGTGGTACCAATTGATGAAATTTTGGGGTCTGGCTCATGGACTAGTAGGTTCATTGTTTGGCGACTCAAAGCCCTGCTGAACTTCCTCTCCACATTTTCATGGGGCAATGTTAGCGATGTACATGCTGTATATTAATAGCTGCTTTGCTGGGCATTCACAGCTGCCGAGATAGCGTATCTAATTACGCTTAAGCCTGTGCTAGAGGCCGTGTGGATACTTTATAATCTTCACATGAACATCTGCAATAAAAGCGCGGCTGAGATACTAAGGCTATGTCCGAGAATCCACCGTATTCTCGGGTCTGAATGTTAGGTGCCGAGGGATGATTTCCTGTAGAGTCATATGGTTGCTTGTTAGTCGCCAGACGTCAACTTTTCCAACCTCTTGCATATCGCTCCAATTCCTGATAGTAATTTGTATATGTTGGTCAGCTTTTGCCAACTTAAAAAAATATCCAATTCTGGAAAGGATTTTCAAACATCGAAGATTTTCATATGCTACACGTACTACATAGATGTACCCTGTTGTATAGGTCACATATTGCCTATTCAAAGAATTATTCAAGTTTCCAAAATCGAAATGTACATGTAGCACATTAAAACTCTTCAAATTTGAAGAGCATTTCACTAGTAATATTTTATCAAAATAGTTGAAAGTTGAAAAGTTGGATTTTCGACCTGCACCATGGTCCCCTAGAACTATCTAGAGTAACCATATATTCTCGGTGCTTTTCGGTGATGCATGAATGGCTAGCCAATCGTAATACGATCGATCACATGGTGAATGGTGTCAATCAATCATATCTTGATGTGATCATAACCAATGAGACCAATGGGATTTTACACAGACATCAATGTCAATTGTTCTACTGTCCGACCCTCTTTTTTGGGTCGCATCGCCGTGCAGGTTTCCACCACCACATTAACGCGAGCCGAACGAACAAAACCGTTGCTTAAAATAAGCCTTGTACGCTCGTCTCGAGTCAGCGGGCAGTGGTACTCTCAGTTTCTTACTTGGAAACAGACATTTTTAGCCCCTGTGAGATGTGGATGAAGTTGGAACATCGCTTGCACCATCATTTCTGATGAGAACTGTGACTCCCCAAGATGAATGTGGTGTTATGGACGGCTCAGGATTGAGCTGCTGGATGCCGTTTTCACAGACCAAGTACATCACCTATACGCTTGCATGGAAAGGCCCTAACTCAGAAACTCTATCTGTGATAAATATAGGATGAGGGGGACGGCGACATTTTCCTATCACAACAACACTCAATGCAAAGTTGTTTTCGAGCTGGGAAAGGACCCACCGAAGCTACTTCGTTATAGGCATTGATCACACACGTCACTACTTCTACATCAAGCTTCATTTCTACAAAACAATTATCCAATGGCCTAACAAAATGACCTTCACCACGCATCGACAAACATACAATTCAAATACATACCGAAACGGCGCTGATGGTTGGCTGACCACTCTTATCACGTCACCCGACAGACTTTGCGTGTGTCGGTTCGGATTGGATCGCTTAAATGACCTACACCTTGAATTCCCGCGATAAATGATGGCCTGAACAAACAAGGCCAACAACAGCCTTGGAACCAGTTATTCGTGAATAAATGCATTCTCAAAGAAGCAAGACATATTATTGCACGCTTGTCGTAAAAGGCGACTAACTGGGGCACTCGTGTGGTTCCCGGGTGTGAAAAGGAATATGACCCCACCCGTGGGGTCCCGGGTTCAGGGTGTTGAAAGGAATAGGACCCTACCCGTGTGATTTCCGGGTATGAAAAGGAATAGGAACCAAACGTCGTGATATGACTGAAATAGTGTTGAAAGCGACGTTAAATCCTATTCACTCACTCACTCGAAGCATGAAGATGCTGAATGCACGGGAACTAAATCCCGCAACGGCAATTTCAGGCCTGTCTTGAATGTATACATTTTGTCTGTTCTATTAAGTAGATCCTTTGTCTTGAGAAATGAGATTATATACTGAAAAACTATAGGTTTCTCCAAGAATTGCCCACCGGATTTCTTGGGCTTCCCTAATTGTTGTTTACGTAGTCGTTAATTACCATTCCTGAAAAGTGCGTATACCAATAGGTCCCACATTGTGAAACCTGATATCATATTCTGTTCTCAAATTGCATCATAAGTTGGTTCAGTTTTAGTGTTCAAACATTCCCCGGGTGACCCATCCCCGAATATATCGACAAATATAGAGTCCTGATAACCACTGAGTGGTTATTTCCTTTTACGTGCCCTACCGATGTTTTATTGACTGCGTGTCTCCGATACTAAAACACACATAGTGAGCGATGTTATATGTATATATATTTTTTTTTCAACCATAATATATCGATGTAACATTATTGAGGAGAAGCAAGTCACATGGATAATTACAAATCGACCTTTCCTGCTTTAATTCATTGGCAATGCATATGCCTCACTGGACAGCATGTAGCTCACCCTCCATAGTGTAGGTATATACTTCGTACCATGCAGCCCTGCACGCACATGTGGTCTGTGTAGCTAGTACCCAAACCGTCCGCATAAAACAGCCAATGGACGCACGGCGTTTGAGTGTCATACGCCACGCACCTTTGCGGTGAAAAAGCCGGAGGGCAAACTCTTTGAAGTTCCGGAGAGAAACGACATGGGGGCGTCTCTTAAGTCAAAACAAATACGGCTACGAACATGTGAATTCAAATAAATCAGAGGGGACGAAATATACAACAAATTACCTGGCGTTTCATTCGCTAAAATATGGGCATATGCGGAGACATGAGGTCACGAATGCTGCTCGGGAAGCCTATTAATAAATGGACTGGTCTTCGTCTTGGCGAATTCTTCTTCTGTCCTGGCTCGACTTGGTCAGACGAACGACGACTACGGATGATGCACGTAGAGCTGGGGGTGCCTGGCTCGACTCGATCGTCGCGTCGTTATTACAACACATTCCCAATTCTCCATTTATGGCATAATGGTACACGAGAATATATCAAACATTGACTCTAAAAGGTATATTTCCAAATTAACTTGCCAAAATAGTCATAACGGTAAAGATGTTGACGCTTCTTGAATATCGTAATTTGAAGCATGTTTACCACATAATGCCAGCAAAATAGTTTGCCAGAGGTGAGAATTGGGAATTTACTACCCTTCCGCCACGAACCAGGAAGTGTAGCAGGAGTGCTGTCCACTCGCGTGTCCAATGTTATTGGGTTTATGTGGGAACGACCGATTCAACTCTGAATATACCTGGGAACAAAAGTACAATACCCTGAAGTATATGTATGGTATAACAGAACAAAGCCCTGTATGCATGGAGTCTCTCATAAAATCAATAATATCTGACTTCTTTATTTGTCGAACATGTCCAAACATTACTGTTTACACATACGTCCGCTTATACAACCACTTATTAGCGATATGCAAATAGGAGATATTAGCTGATCTCCAGATGGTGCAGATTATAGTGTATGCTGTATGAATATCCTGACAAGATGAGGGCTCGTCAAAGTCGGAACGACATCCAAGTCGATCACCTCATTCAGATATACTGTTAGAACGTTTGATTCTAAAAATGGAACCAGCTTTGGTTGTATATGGTACAATGATGGAACGGAAAACTGAACTAGCTAAATATGGTTCCATAATCGAACCGGAATCGTGAATATAGCTTTTCGTGGAACCGTTTTGGAACTTTGTGGCAGCGGAAAGGACATAATTGTCCGAGAGTAGGCTACTGGTCAAGGTCTTTCACATAGATGGCGCAGATCCATACAGGGAGTCGATTTACTCTCTGAGAGTCCCAACATGAGCTTCTTAAAAATCGCCAAATGTGGTACGCCGGAAAGGCCGACTCATGCACTCAAGCGCATACACGAAATGCATATCCTGAAAATCGCCGCCACCATCTGACGATGTCTAATTTTGATCCAAATAACATCTCATCTCCAGGGTGAACGCTATGTTTGAAGTGAAAGGAATTGTTTCTACTATTGTGAATTCAAACTGTGAGTTCTGGTGACGTCATCACAGTATGAAGACAAAATGGCGCCTATGTCCTTCAGAGGCACTATGTTCCGCTGAATATATGCCCGAGAAGTTACGAATGGTAGTGGATTGTGTGATCAAGGCCGATAACGAAGCCATGCGTAGATATTAACTTGGTATGTGAAATGCAATTTGGCTCCCACATGTAGCGCCTAAGGCCAAACGCAAGAAGATTTCACCTTCATGGTTCTAAAACTGATCTATATAGATTTTTTTTCAGCTTTACTCAGTAGATGTGTTCTAGGTTGAATAAACATTCAAATTTTGTCTTTGAAATGCACCCCACTCAGTATAAGAATCATTATTCCAATTCTATATTATAACCATTATTCCAAGATAACGCCGGTATACTTATTTAAGCTAAAATCTCCTTTTGATACCATAACAGGAAATTGAATAGATACACATCACCTCTAATATATCCTACTGAGAGAAAAAAGAACAGGTAAGGATCATTGATTTGTGCTCTGCTCATGTGAAATGTTCAAGACGTTGACAACCAAAAGAATTGTTTGGTTTGTCATTAAAACAGTTCCATCAAATTAAGATGTTTAGATGAAGTGGAACAAATATAGAATTCACTGTCTTGTCCAACTTACTTCACAAGATGGATATTACAATATACAAAGTTGGTGGGTTTATTGACGTAGCGATCCATGTTTCTATATCCGGTCTACTTTACGATTTATAGCAGGAAAAGGGAATCGAAACATTACATATGCGAACTAAGCATACATGTAGTACGTGTATTCAACATAAAAAAAATATACTTACATTCGAGAATCTTTCGATACCATTAAAACTTTCATACCTACAGGCCTAGTGTCTAATTACGTGGTCATTATTTCCCGCATGGGCATTCTGAACAGGGAAGGTATCACTTGGTCCAAATACCTCATCGACCATGTCTGAAACTATGATAAGGAAAAAGAACATTAACTCATTTTAAGCCGATGTAAAAGGCAAAACTGTCCAGCAGTAAAAGCTGTCGGGTTCCTATCTTTTATCCTATACGTAGGACATTTTTCCCAGATTTGCAAATTAGATAAGCATGAGATGGGACATTTTTTCGTTTCACATCTGTACAACTGAGAACTGGATCATATGGTGATTCGTATATGGAAAATCAGATTCCAGCTTGTCGAAACCCTTTGCAGTACATGTGGTCAGGCCTGTTTAACGGACACGAGGGTAACTAGTTGCAAACTGGTTCCCGATACCAGCTGTAACTTTCCCCATATACTGCACAACTTAAATTTGTCTGTGTCAATATACATAATTATTATCCACTTCACCTAATCATTTCAGTTCATCGGACAGTATACATATCGGCCATTCTATTTCAGTATATAATTATACAATTCATTTAGCCACGTCGACATCGTATTTTTTATCTCACATTTTACAATCATAAATGTATGTATATATGCCCAGCTATATAATCATATTCTAAAGCCCTCGAAACTGAAGTCAGCCGATTCAAGTGCGACTTGAAATCCCGTTTTTCCTATTTACTCAGCAATCAAGGAGGTGTGTCACCGATCCCCTGTTACTAGGGCAACGTGCAGTTAACGGTAAGTACAGATGGCCGGCTTTAGAGACCCCGGGAAAACGGACACCCTTGTCACATGCCACTTCATACCGACACGCTCATATCTCTCCTTCCGTGTATCGATCAGGATCAATACTGAACAAGTTCAACCACCTGTTTGAAAATAAATTCTGAATGAAAACGGCGACGCATGTAAGTACGGTATATTGAACCCTTATTGATCTATGACCAAGTCATTATTAGCATGCTGCATATGTTTTCGTCGGTCAGGACAATAGGACAATCTTCCTTGGAGTGTGTAAATGGGAATCTTTACTCGAGTGGCATTTTTTAAAGTCCAACCCAACCCTCTCTCTGTAAAAAAAATATGGACAATCATCCGAGAGAGCCCTGAACATAAATTTGTAAATGTTTTTGTTCTTTGCCATACTCTGTAGTACTGAGTCGTGCAATAAATATTGATTGATTGATTGATTGACATCAGACATGTGATCCTCAAAAATTGACTTTTTTCATTCTTTCCAATATTGGCCAATTTACTTGCAAACTCTGTACACTGGAACAAAAAGGTATGAATTGTCCCATCTCTTTAGCACCAGCCGAATATTCCACAACATAGCAAGGAATAATTCCTTACCATGCTATGAAATGAATATTTAGCTGGTGCTATAGTCGGGGAATATTCGATAACATGTGAATAATTCCTTTTTTCTTTTCAGTGTACAAATGACATTACCGAATTGAAGATCCGTGCCTGATATGATTAATTATCGTACGCATATATCCTGGCAATTTATTGCAAGAATGGTACAAAATCGTACAGATTGCGCTATATAAAGAATATTTATATCTCTAGTTTCAAGTACTTGAGGCAAAATGTGCAACTTGAGGGGGGAGAGGACTGCTCTAATAGAGCTACAACATGGTGATTTATCGAATTTTTCAAAACAGGTTGAATTTTCTAACAAAGGTACCCAGATACCTCCAAATAGGATAAAATTCAACAAAAGACAACAGAACCATATAAAAGATTTTTTTGATATCAAAAATAAACGGATAAATACCAAATTTAGTATGGTAAATTGGGTAAATGATGAGACAAGCAGATGAGATTATCCCAATACTAAATGAGAACGAGAAACTGGAGAACCATTTCACCATGTCAGAAGTGTAAACAAACAAAACGAACAGCTCCAGCAAAATGCAAGTTGAATCAAGAGGAGCAATTTGCACAATTACATTAAGACTACAACATTCGGTCCTGAACGCCCAGCACAAAGCAATGGCCTAAATGGGTATAAACTTCTTAGAGTAGTATTTTAAAGATGGCAATAGCATGATAGACATAGCCTTTCGGAATCGAGCAACGTTTCTCCAAATTAAATAGGTTCATGCAACAGTGTACCACAACAACCAAACACGTGGAATACATGGATGTAAAACGTTCAGGAGTCGGAAACTCAAAGTTTGACGCTTGAGATGTTTTCTTGTACTGTATAATCCGAACGACAAACTGGAGTTCAGTTAAAGAGCCCGGTCTCGACCACCCGGTTGAAAATGCACTTCAGCAAAATAGACGACGATTCAAAAAATATAATCCGTGAATTATAGTTTCACAGAGGTGTTAATCACTACAACATATGTTCATGGACGCTCAACATATGTTAGTCCTTCGGGAACTGATCTAAATGGTTACCGGTACCGTACCAGTTTCAAACCAGAATGTAGAAGGTTTGGTACGCTGCAAGAAAATTGGTGTTGACCAACGTCTGTTTTGGATGTTAAAGGCTGGTCAACATCATAAAGTGATGTTGAGAAATGGTGTTGACCGATTCCAACGTCAAAAAGTGGTGTTGCTGACAGTTCAACGCCAAATAACGGTGTTGGTCAACACAAACACAGGGTGTTGGGGACATATATTTGAGTTGTGATCAACAGACTTTTTATGTTAATCAACACCCTTACTCTGGTTGTGTATCAGATATCACTCGATGCAAATTAGATGAGTTTGGAGACAGAAACTGGAATAGTTACGAAGAAAGCTCTCGTGTTGTAAATTATGTACACGAATAAATCATTCTTCTTTCAAGGTACCTCTTGCACAAAAAGTTTATGAACACAATCCCCAACCCATCTGACTAGGAAATTAGCCCATCTGTGACCTAATGATCACTAAAGTTTGCAATGTGCGGATGTCTTGACAA
Source organism: Hanleya hanleyi (assembly GCA_036873755.1). Taxonomy (NCBI): domain Eukaryota; kingdom Metazoa; phylum Mollusca; class Polyplacophora; order Lepidopleurida; family Hanleyidae; genus Hanleya; species Hanleya hanleyi. Next base: position 13,898 of record JAVTVY010025483.1, read on the forward strand.
ACTTGTCACAAACTACTCTTGCCTAACATGATAAATAGGGCCTATTGCACCGCACCCATTAAACGTTTGCGCTGAAAACGGAAATTGTTGATGGATTAGCCTGACCTACCTCTTGAGCTTTTATATGTAACAAACGCACTGAATAAATCATGTCATATATGTAACCTCGCACAGTGATACCCATATTAGTCCCACATAAAGGGCTTACAACCGGCAAGACGATGAAAATCCCTTAAACCTTTAAATTCAAAGAGGATTTTGAACTGAGCGTCTTGAATAAAACTTGGAAAATTCCAATTATTTCTTACCTTCGTTCTGCTTCAGCCTCTGTTCTCGTGTCGTCTGCTCGCTTTAAAATATGGTGCGCGTGCTACCGTCGTTTATATCGACCAGGCGCGCGCGGGAAACCGACATCTGTTAAAACAAGATGGCGTCCAGGTCTACAAGAATTAGATTGCAGCGGCTTTGCAAATATTTTGTCGCAATATTTTATCCAGAACTTTTAGAGATAGCAAGAACGTCTAACCTCTTCTTTAGCCAGGATGTTATCTATTTTCCCAGGGTTCGTGAGAGGAATATTGTTACTCCAAATCAAGATATGACCAAGATAAGCCAGCTCTGAGAAAGATATTTAGTCTGACATTTTCTGAATGGGTGACAGGCGTGTGACAGGGGGTTTGTCGTAGTTTCGGTTAAAGGTGTCTATACGAAGAGAATGTCGGGGGAGATACTGGTGTGAATTTTACCACTTGTTGAGTACCTACCTTTTACTGGCGATATTCCTCGCTGGTGTAGCACAGATCACCTATCTTAATAAACACCTGCTGTTCCCCAACGCATCTGACAACTCCCGTCAAGGGAATCAATCCGATTGGAAATCCGCATTATGCATTGGGAAAATTGCTACAATTTTCTCTTCGCGTTGACTCTATATTGATGGGAAGTGGGTTTTTTTGCTATAAAGCAAGATAACATAAGTTTACTTCACCTATATTTACCCCGTACATGGCTATACCACCTGTTACCAGACACATGCATATGGCTAATTCTCGGCTATCCAGTGATAAAAAGAGCATAAATTTTGTTTCAGACATTTTCACTGTATATTCTATGACCCTTGATAAATATATAAATCGAATGAGGAGAACATATGTTATTAAATGATAGAATGTTTGAGGGCAATTTTTTTTTCGACATAGACTTTTGTCCACACGCTGAACTGAACTGTTCAAATAGCACGAAATAACAAACATGAACGTGACATTTAGAAAGATTAGATACCTCTGGTTGAGGTCACGTGACACATCCTTGTGGAAAACAAACGGTTAATGAAGACGAAATGTTATTAAATATCATTCAGATTATTGGTTTATTAAGGAAGTACGGTAGATCCTGTTCGTTTCTAACAATTTCAAATGTGCTTTTACTAATAACTTGTTAGGCTAAGGATATACGGTAGCCGATAGGGGACGTTGATTTTTCTAATAGTGGTTTTTTTTTACATTATTTATTACCTTTCCTGATTTTCTTGGGGATTTTCTCCATTTTTTTTTGCCTATATTCTACAAACACTCCACCGCGGAGAAAACGTTTCCACTGTGGTGTAAATGTTGTCAAAATTTAGTTTGGATTTCGGTGAAAAAAAGTATGAAGACAATGTGACGACGTTACTAGGAGTGCGAGAAATCTAAAGAAATTCTGTGACAAACAAGAAATTGTTTGTAGATAAGGGACCGTGCAAAATTTATTGATGGGGTAGGACCGGTGCAAACAGTGGGGGGACCAGGACTTTTTTTTCTCGCTATTTTATGTAGGACATTAATTTTTTTTACGTGACTATCCATAGGACGATGATGTGACCAGGGATTTCATTCTTGAGATATGTCGGTAATGAGATTTCAAAATGAAGAGTTGAATGGTATTGGAGATATGTATCATTGATGATTTTGCATAAATTAAAGATGGCCACGAAGGCTTCCGCCCAATCAGAAAAGCTGGCTTGGTAATTTATTGAAAGTCTCTTGAGGTATCGATAATGCACAAACTTTCATATTGAACAGTTGAATGGCATCAGAGATATGAACATGTATCATAATAAAAGATGGCCACCAAGGTTTCCATCCAATCAGAAAAAACGGTTTGCTAATTTATTGAAAGTCTCTTGATGTATCGATGATTCACCAACTTTCATATTGAACAGTTGAATGGTATCAGAGATATGTACATGTATCATTAATGAGTGCATAAATTAAAGATGACCACCAAGGCTTCCGCCCAATCAGAAAAGCCGGCTTAGTAATTTATTGAAAGTCTCTTGATGTATCGATCGGATGATGCACAAACTTTCATACTGAACAGTTGAATGGTATCAGAGACATACATGTACATGTATCATTAATGGGCTTCTAGGTGATGACCATATGTGTCATTCAAGCTTGGTGTTATTTGCATAACAACAAAACTTTGCTCAGGCGGGTTTCCTATTGGAGGGGGAGGTGCATACAAAAGAACAGGACACTTATGATAGTGAATAAAATACTCTAAATATCAACATTAAATATCAGTCTGGTATCTGTGAACTACAGACAACATGAAACCTCTGAAACAAAGACCCTTTTATGACTGAACAACTAGCATGTCAAATACAATGCACTCTAAAAGTTCATTATCATTAAACCTGTAAAACAGTTTTGGCACAGCTATATAATATCAACAAATAATTTCAATGAAAAATCATGTACATTGAGCTCCACTGCATATCACATATTGGTTATAGGGGGCGCCATGGTGTTTACAGATGCGGTTCACCAAATCCGGGTACATGTAGATCACAACATAGATAGGACCAGAACTTTTTTTATCCAAAATCCAGATAGGACTCGTAGTTTTTTTTTGGTTCGAAGATAAGGGGGACGAAGGATTCTTTTAGCTGATTTTCCTTGTTGCACCGGTCCTACCCCCTCGATAAAAATGAAGAAGACCCCCGAAAACTCAGAGCTACTATAAAAAGGTCGATGTCCCCCATGGGTCCCCGTAAGGATAAGATAAGGACAAGATAATTTGTTAGATAAAAATATGGAACATGCTTATACCTCTGAGAGTATAAGCAAAGGAACACAAGCAGAATTTTAAATTGGGAAAATATCAAATTATGTTCATCTTAAAAGAGCTGTAGTTTTACAGGATGTCAACACCGTTACCGTGTTGCAGCTATAAATCGGCGGACTATATGCTGAATTTATTCCTTGGTTGACTGAAGAGGCCTGACAGGATTCACCTCGGGTGATCTCGACATGGAAACCTGGATACGACGGGACAATAGTGCCCCCCAATAACCAATATGTCAAATACGTTACTATCTGATAACGTTGTTGACATTTTGGTAACCGAGTTGACAGAATTGTCAACTATGTATGTTTTTATTGTCAACACCGTTACGTTTCTGTCAACTACGTTACCATGTTTCCCGAATTCACATACTTCAATCTTCAATGAGAACTCAAAGACAAATGATTATTTTGAACTTCAATCGTTCACACTACTGTCAGACAACTTCCAAATAACCCCTTTGACTGTTATTGTCTATGTGGTGTAGATCAAACATTGAATTTTCATACAATGTGAGTAGATAAAACCGTTTCGTACCATAACAGCGAGAAAACTCGTCTTTCGTCATATTTGCAACAAACACGAGGACAGAATTACAACCTATTGTCGTGAGTCTTAAACTTTATAACTGTTGGCAACTGTACCGGGTGGTCTCTGAACTGTCCGTAACGTAGTTGACACAACTATCCTGATCAAGCGTGATCATTGTTAAAAATATAATGCAAAAACATAGTTTGTAAATGTCCCAATTAAATGGTCTTATGATGTTCTTCTGATTTCTAGGTAACCACAAACACTAAAAACATGTAAGAAAGAGACAATTTATTTTGGAAAAATTTCCCGTCCAAAATATACCGTTGTGGTAGAATCACTCAAGAACGATTTAATTATTAGAGACCTTACCGTACCATAACCTCAAGCTATATTTAGTGAGAACCAATTATCATATTTAAACAAGCAAATATAATAACTATTTATAAAAGATGTATGAGTGCTCAACTCTACATGGTTAACCGCTCGGCTTCAGTTTTCAACGAACTTACCAACTTACCACAGCGCATGCTCCATTTCACAGGCTCGCTCTCTAAAATAATTAGATTGGAAATTCAATCTAAACGATTGGAATTAGTGACCAATCTATTCGATTGAATATTCCATCTATTAGATTGAAAATTTCAATCTAGTAGATTGAATTTTCTGTCCACAACAGTCGTTTCCAATCTATTAGATTGAATATTTTCAATCCAATAAAAGACTGGTCACTGATTTCAGTCTGATAGATTGAATTTCAATCTAATTTATATGCTTTAGTGAGGTGGTTGCAAACTTATGTCCACAAGGGTACGAAACTAGAATTAGGGCGCAAGAGGGGGGAGGGGATTTCCATATACTCTCTCTTTTTTGAAATATAAAAAAAATGCCCTCCGTCGATCAGACGGAGGTCTAGGAGCGCAACGTGAAATCTCCCGCCAAATAATTGTCATATGGGGAACCCACGACTCATAGTATTTCCAATAGGGATTGTCATGGTTCCCGACGAAATCTTGAGGCACTTTTCTTGGACACAATTGAAATAATGGGGTTCCCCATTGCAATGCATTGCAGTGGGCCTTGCTTCTGTAGTCGGTTTCCACCTCAATCTCGAAACCAGAGCTATCCGGTCCTGTCCTCCCATCCACCGAGAGATTTAACATGGCGGCCCGTTTTTCTGGTAAGTTTATTGTCGTCATTTGATGTCATTACAACTCATGATTCATAGTACACCACCCGTCATTTCTATATATCGTAAAGTATTTGTCGGCTGATGACTTATGTCGAAGCCAACCAAATAGTCTAAGTTGTTGTTGTTGCATATCAAACTGACTGACTCACTGGAAGACAACAGCACAATCGACGATGCCCTGATTTTACTGATACTTGTTTTCTTTCAGTTGATGATATCCACGAGCCTGGTTGTTTAAAAACAGTTATTCTAAATTTTGCTGATAAATTATATTTCCGGGGGGGTTATTTATCTTGGCATTTGGCAGTTGAATAATGGTTTGATTTTGCAGAAGCACCAAATTGATCTACCTGCGTGAGTCTGTAAACTTATTTAATAAAGCTGATAAATAATATACATATACTTTTCTTTTCATTTATCCTAACAGTTTAGTGACATCCACATTGTGTGCTGTGACACTTGTTGATGAAGAATAATTTGCTTGTTAAAACCTGATAATATTCTGAAAACTTATTCTGAATTGTAGCTGAAACAAAGGAGTGTCTACATTCCATATGTAGGCCCACATAATTGAGATTTTTGACTGATAGCATGGATGGAACCTTTCTCTTTTCTTTTCTTTTTTAAGCCCTGGGCATTTATTTGCCATACGATCACATTTCACATGCTTTGTTCAGCCCCGTGATCTGGAACCAAACAGACAGTATCACTAGATGAAATAAGGAGATCATGATATACATTTTCGGTTTTACCAATGCCAAATGACTTGAACAGAAGACAATTAGACAAAAAGAAAATCAATAAATAATAAATTACATAGAAAATTTTCTTGTCTTTGCAAGGGGGACATCAGACACACTGACAACACAGACCATTCATTCAAATTTCGCCTTCCATTGGGGAGGCAGAAATATTCCTCAAACACAGTATACATATTCTCTTTTGTGATCTAATTTTCGTTTGTCAAAATATTGCTCCATAGAGAAGTTACTGATATAAACAATCCTGTTCTAGATTATGATATACTGGCTTATTATCATGCTCATGCCACTAACATGAACTCCAATCCAACCAGTGGTCAAGATCCATCATCGTTCTTCAGAATTCATATTATTGATCACTCATAGATTGGATTAAGTTCTCATAGTACTCAGTTCTCATTTCATACTTTTGCAAATTCTTGTAACATGGTCAGGCTCCAGTTCTATTAAGTACACGTATGAAAGGTGCGAACTGGTATGATGGAGTTCATCTTGTTATGTATGACGAAAGAATGAAATATAATGAAGGCCATCAACATTTTCAATGAAGTGAGTTTTGATATTAAATATGTATACAATTGATTCCAACTTGCAAGGTTAGCACTTCTGATATCAGACGCAACAGGACTGTTACACAATGGATGCACTGGATGAAATGGAAGAACCAAAAGAGACTATTGATTGGTTCAGCTGTGTCAGAAAGGTGTGGAATGACAGAGGTGGTGAAAATCAGAGTCAGTGATTGGCCACAACCCCCACCCCCCCCCACATTGGATATCAGCTGATTCCTCAGGAAATAAACATTACGCATGTAATGACCACCGGCAGAGTGATACATGTGTCAATCGGTCAGACATTTTCAAGGATGCCCAGTTTTAACTTAAAACAACCATGCCGGACTTCATTCCTGCTCTCAGAATAATTGGATCTAACTTTTACAAAACCTGCAGCCCCCAATAGCTCCTGGATCTAGACCACATAAATGAAGGGATCTAGTTTATCGGTGCTATGGCAAAAATATCATGTAGAATGGGATTGTGTGGATAATATCAGATTCATGAAAGTTGAAGTCCTGCAGCATGCTCCACAAATATTATCGCAGGTCATAAAACTTTCTGGTCTGCGCCAGTGTGGATCTATACTTGTTTGTTTTTTTTGTTTTTTTTTACAAAATTATCTCCCTTGACCAGGTGAGGACTTGAATGTGTCTGAAATGATTTAGCTTCTAGAAACAAAGACTTCATTTCCTGAGTAGAGGTAAAAACCGAACTTATTTTGATTATTTTATTCAAATTTCAATTCCACTTCTGGTATATGTACATGTATAAAATACATACAGAATGAACTGCATACAGAATAACACAAAGAACAAGTATATGTATCTCATTACATTCTTAACCAAAGATCAATACCTGGGTGATATTACAACAATACCATCGTGTTATATATTGTTATGATTGGCTTAACTTTAGCTGCTGAAGATATTTCTAATTTGAGGGTAATGGGCAATCATACTGAATTTATTTTCATAACTTCATTTATTTTCACAATAAGCAACATAATCGAGATTAGCAAGTGAAGTTTTACAACATAATATAATACGCATCATGGATCTCCTTCAGTTTAGTGTAGACATATATACCCTTGGATATCTGTTACCCTGATTTAGTCATAATATTGTCTGTATTATATTGATGTCGACAAGGAATATACATAATTATTTGATAGTATTATTAATTGTATGTTGTTTATGGTTAACGTGAACTTTTTATTCGCTGGAATCCAGCCATTTGTTCCATATGGGCAATATTCTCATCAGCCATCACCATTCAATATGAATGTGATACATGTCCATGGTAATTGATACATTATGGTGAAGGTGACCTGTAACACCAGTATACAAAATTATTCCGAGCTCATTGAATCAGCACATGATGCTGAGACAGATCAGAACGGAGTGTCGGTAAACTCAGATGTGTTTTGTAGAGGATTCTGTCAATGAGGATGCTATACTGTACACATACAAAATATGAAGTGTTGATGTGTAGGGACTATAGCATAAAATCACAAGCAAGTTGGTAAAACTAGGCACACAGGGTCTCATTTCTGCCGCTAACGTGTTGATTTGGGTGGGGGCGTCCTCTCATGGGGAGGTGTGGGTGGGAAGGGGCCTAATGTCTCAAGCAGTATTCCAGGTTTTCCATCAATATACTCTATTTCATACCCCAATATTTCAAGCACGTGAAATCAAAGAAATATTATTTGCGGGGAATGTGACTTCCACATCCCTAGCTGGACATGCTAGTGGGGAACCCTCAATCTCAGGTTAATTACCATTGGTGAAGTTAACGTCCAACAAATGCAAAATTGAGCTTGGCATCCGGCCCTATGTTATTCAGTGATGTACTATTCCCCTACTGCCCCTGTTGCCTCGACGGAGGTCTTTGCGCTCATCCAGCGCTTGTTAACATAAAAGACAGCCAAAATTACAACAAAGAACCCCATCCTCCAGCACCTACAACATACCCATACAATATATACACGTTGGGGCCATGTCGGGAGAAGGTGACCATGTGAGGGCAGGTGTGGGCGTTGCTCTCTCAAAACTACTGTGTACAAAAAGTACACAAAGTGTGTCAAAAATTATCATACACAACGTGGTGTGTACACTTTATACATTCTCAAAGAGAGCCGTGTCTACCCGCGGGAGACCAAAGCTCTTTCTCGCAGTAGGGAGTCTCGCGAGACGAGAATGCACTTTATACACTGCTTTGTGAACTTCTCCAAGCAAATTATGCGGAAAATGCACATCGATGTGTACAAGACTTACACAAAAGTGTGTATAAAAGGTGCACACCGCTGTGCATGATAAATTTTGACACACTTTGTGTACTTTTTGCACACAGTAGTTTTGAGGGCGTAGGATCATATGGGACGCCAGTAGTAGTATATAAGCTAAAAACCAGTCGTATTCCCTCGATCCAGGCCTCTATAGTTCCGTGCGCCTTGGTCCGAGGGAATAAGACGTTGTTTACCCTATAACTTTCTTTTAATCTCCGGTAGTTTCCGGTAAAGTTCCAGTGAGCTTTGACCCTTTTGTGATGTCATTTCCGAAAAACAGTTTGGTTCGAGAGAGAACGAGACTCAATTTACAACCCTAAACGACATCTCATGGCATGTTATCTGTAAACCAAATTTGAAAAGAATCCGATGTGGAGTGCTAAAGGTATTGTCCGGATACCAAATTTAGCCATTGTCTCCAGTGTCACCACCTGTAGGGGCAAGTGGGTGAAACGCAATCCCTAGCGACATCTCATGGCAAGGTATATGCATATCAAATTTAGGATGAATCCGATGAGCGTTTTTCATGTTATTCCTGGGAACCAAATTTAGAAGTTGCCACCAGGTGGCATCACCTGTACGCTCAAGTAGGCGAAACACAATCTATATGGCATGGTATATATGCACACAAAATTCGACAAGAATCTGATGAGCGGATCTTACCCGGAAAGGTGGCGTATTTCGGAGAAATCAGACAAAGACTTTCAAATTTATATCTCTTGCAGCACGGAGGAACGGAATGAATCCTAGTGGCGCCACCTACATGCATATTTCGCGAAAACGCAATACCAATCAACGTCTTATCGGAAGCAACGCATATGCCGAATTTCGGATGAATCCGATGAAGCGTTTTGATTTCATCGTGTGCGAGGACGGAACGGATGGGAGATTGAAACCAGAGTGGCGCCACCGTCAGGCAGATCTTGCTAAAATGCAATACCAATCGACATCTTGTCGCAAGGAATGCATGTGCCGAATTTCGGAGGAATCCGACTATAAGCGTTTCAAAGTTATTGCCAGCGAAGAATTCGCACGGACATCCACAGAAGGATGGAACGAACCCTATAGTGTCGCCACTTTCATGCAGATGTCGCTGAAACGCAACGCCAATCGACGTCTTGTCGCAAGGAATGCATATGCCGAATTTCGGAGAATACCGACAACGCATTTCGAAGTTATTGCTTGCGAGAATTCGCACGGACAAGAACGGACAGGAATTGACATCCACAGACGGTTTGAACAACACTCAGTGGTGCCACCTTCAGGCGGTTCTTACTGAAACGCAATACCACATCGACGTCTTTTCGCAAGGAAAGCATATGCCAAATTTCGGAGGAATCCGACAAAGCATTTGGAAGTTATCACTTGCGAAATTTTCAACGAACACGAAGTAAGAGAGACACATTTTAAGGTCCTCCGGCCGAGTTGCGGGGTGGGGGGGGGGGGGGGGGGGGGGCAAAAAAGATGGAAACTTACTTGACCTTAGACCGAAATTATTTGATTGACGACCCCTTAAAGGTAAAGTTTGATATGGGAGAATTGAGAGAAAGAGACACTAACTGGGGTAGATAGACTAGGCTACACAAACATTCCACATTCAACAGAACATCAGCCGTTGTTCCGATAGCTAAACCATGCAGAAAAGATCTACTTGACAGCAGTTAACATACACCAATATCACTGAACTCCAAATTATTCAAAGTTATGGAAACAACGACAAAGGATAGATTAGAATACCAGATAGAGAAAATCAGTATGTAACGCACGCCCAAAGTAGTTTTAGGAAAGGATTATTATACAACCGATCATCTAGATTGAGTTGGGTCTCTGAAACAAACTGGGGAACACATCTAGCTTACTTGAGTTATGTCAATCACGTGTTCGCTCGAAAGTAGATTATGACTGTCTTGCTTACCAATCAGCATGTAAATTACCTGATTAAAGCGAATTTATAATATACAGTGTTCGGCCCTTAAAATAATAAATGGTGCGTTTAGAGAGAGGATCGTCACTTTCAAGCCTATTAGTCTAAACAAATGAGAAACCCCTGGCCGTTAGACGAGAGGAAAAATCCCTAAAATTTTCTGCAAAAATTCGATTTATTGGACTAAATTATACTTGCCCTCTGTACAGATCGTTGTGATTGTAGTCTTGTGACTGGTAAACGTGGTGGAGAAGAAGCGCGCGGTCGGTGTTGGGCCTCACAGCTATGTGTTCTGAATAAGTACTTACATTTGATTAATACTCCCAAGTCGTTTATTCTATCTAACGTTCACATATTTCATCAGTTTCCACCAGATGACTTAATAGGGTTATTACCTCATCGGTCTTCACACTTGTATCTAATGCCCCTCAAGCCGGTGTTATAGAAGCATTGTGATCATGCCGTTCAAGATGTCCACATGAACATCTACAATGAAAGCATGACTGGGATACAAATCATCACATTGATCAGTTTTGGTTCTTGCGATGTTTTTAGATATATGCACCCAGTACCTTTGCCTGTGGGGTCATATGAACTTTTGTCAGCATGCCGGTGTGACGACTAAGAATGTCCTGGGGATTAGTGTCTATTCTATTGATTCTATTGCAAATAAACACTCTTAGCCACCTTATTCTTAGGATATTCTTAGTTTCCAGACCGGCATCTTTTTTTCATCATCTTTGTTAGGTTGCGCTCATTATGGCCCCTCTACCAAAAAAGTTTCCGTCATTTGGCATCCCCAGAGATGCCTTATCTGTTTTTCAGTTTCCTTTTTCTTCGGCTTATTCTTCTTCTTTTTTTGCGCTCAGCCCTCCTAGGGGAGGGACATTATGGCCCCCTCTATCAAACTTTCTACCCTTTGTTAGGAACTTTATATTCTATCATGTTGGGGTCATTTTAAGCCTGCTTGCATAAATGACGACCATGTGGGGTACCAAAAAAGTTTCCGTCCTTTGGCATCCCCAGAGATGCCTTATATGTTGTTTGTCAGTTGCTTTTTTCTTCTGCTTCTTCTTCTTCTTCTTCTTTTTTCGCACTTTTCTTTTCCGTCGGATAACTTTTGAATGCCTTTGTCAAACAACTTCAAATGTGTGTTCGTATTTCTCCTGACTAGTGGAAGACACCAATTGTTTTTCAGCTCTACCAGAAATGTTTGAAAACGAGTACCTTGCTTTAAAATCTGGCTAGAAATATGCCGATTCGTGTATAGGTGGCGCCACCTGAGGGCTAAGTTAAAATAGTGTTTCCAGACAATATCTTTTGAAAACCTTGATCAATTCTTTTCAAATTTGGTATGTGGGTACCTCGTTCCAATATTTCGCCTTGGTTTGTTGTTCATGCCGATCCGCATATAGGTGGCGCCACCTAGGGGCCAATTAAAAATTGCATTTCCGGATAATAACTTTTAATAACTTGAATGGATTCTTTCCAAATTTTGTATATGGGAATCTTGCCTGAAGTTCTCGCTTGGGATTGTTTTTCAAGCCAATCTACTTATAGGTGGATGATCTCGGTAGGGATTGTTTTCCGTGCCAATCCACCTATATAAGGCGCCACCTGTGGGCCAAGTTAAAATTACATTTCCGGAAAGTAATCTTTGAAAACCTGAACGGATTTTTTCTCAAATCAATGGTATATGGGTATCTTCCTTCAAGTTCTCACTTGGGATTGTTTTTCGTGCCAATCCGCTTATAGGTAGTACCACCTGGGGGCCCAAGTTGAAATTGAGTTTCTGGACAATAACTTTTGAAAACCTGAACAGATTCTTTCCAAATCTGGTATGTGGGTACCTCATCTCAAGTTATCGTTAAGGAAGGTTTTTATGCCGATTCGCCTATAGGTGGCACTACCTGGCGGCCATTTTAAAATTGTCTCTGCTATGTTTTACGTCGTTACTCTTCACAAATGATGAATGTTTCCTTTACTTAACATGCAAAAGGGATGTATTCTCGATCGTTTTTGAACGACTGTATCTAGTTTTTCTTCGAAATTCCTGCTTTTCTGTGAGGAAAGTGGGCCAAAACTATTTTAATTCACATCAGATTATTATTTATTATGTAGTTTGTGCGAAGAAATCGCATAAATAAATGATTCAAAAAATCTGATGGAAAAATCGACCAAAAATGCATATTTTGAAAATGACGTCATTCCGACGTCGTCATCCGACGTCATCAGAGCGGCCATCTTTGATTTAGTAGTGTGGTAAGTTTCTGCTCCTTAGCTCAAGGCCTAAGAAAAATATTAAGGTGGACGAAGTAGTGTGGTAAGTTTCAGCTTATTGAAGTGGTGGTGGGGGCGTAGATTTCATTAAACATCAATACACCCTCCTCGGCAGCCATCTCCCTCACATACAAATTTGAATAAATACATGAAATACATGTGTAGTCCAACTCTTGGTAAATTGCATCAATAATCTTTCACCCGAAAAAGTTATTGAGTTAAATTTTTGGCTCAAGAATCATCCCAGATGGGGGAAATGGACAAAAAATGGCGGAGTCAAGATTGCTAGTAATTAGGCAAAACATGAATCTATATATATCGCCAAAAGTTGATCAGACCATCAATTCATTGGGAATTAAACATCTAGGACGTTTCACATCCATATAGCTTTAACGGTTTAGGCTGTATTTCTCTCACGTGATCATGCCATATCAGAGAAATGGGCACAAAATGGTGAAAGCCAGATTGATGGTAATTATCGAAAAAGGACCTTGTACCAAAATAAAATACTTCTACTACAAGAAACTGTTCAATTGGCATGAAGTACAATATTATATTGTATACTTAGAAAAATTTCACGGCGGTGAATCTCATCATTTTCGAGTAAAAGGGCCGTGAGTAGTAGGTAAAGCACGGATCCGTTATCATTTTGCCGGGGGAGATAACTCTTGCATCCACCAGGGGGCGCTGTTTCCACCTCACCTTTCACCTCTGGGGCGCCAGGGGGCGCCACCAGCTGCGTGTGTATTCCTCCGCGGTGATGCGGTCTGGTGGTGATGCGGTCGCGGGGAAAAAGCTTCCGCGGAGAAAAGGTAGTCCCTAGACATCAAATACGCTGCATGGTCCGATTGGGTCGAGTGAGGTATCAAAGTGAAGCATTCGTGAAGGGGCATCCAGTCATGGGTGGGTGCATGTAAAATTAGGATTTTTTCCCGAAACTATAAAAAACGGAACACGGAATTTACCCCTAAAATAGGGGAAAACCCCTATCAACCCTAGTCAAAAGGGCTAATATCGGTCCCCGGGCTTATTGGGACCTGCCTATCAAGCCAATGGGGTGGGTGCGTGTAAAATTAGGATTTTTTCCCGAAACTATAAAAAGCGGAATACGGACTTTACCCCTAAAATAGGGGAAAACACCTATCAACCCTAGCCAAAAGGGCTAATATCGGTCCCCGGGCTTATCGGGGCCTGCCTATCCAGTCAATGGGGTGGGTGCATGTAAAATTAGGATTTTTTCCCGAAACTATAAAAAGCGGAACACGGACTTTACCCCTAAAATAAGGGGAAAAAAACCTATCAACCCTAGTCAAAAGGGCTAATATCGGTCCCCGGGCTTATTGGGACCTGCCTATCAAGTCAATGGGGTGGGTGCATGTAAAATTAGGATTTTTTCCCGAAACTATAAAAAGCGGAACACGGATTTTACCCCCACAATAGGGGTCTGTATTATACAATATAAGGGAAAATGCCTTGTGGGGTCGCGTTTTTCTCGTCTCGCCAAGAAAATGACAATGGGAAGGGTCCCGGATCGAATCGGTGAAATTTTTGTGAAAAGTCACGGAGGTCTGTATATAGGCCCATAGGCTGGCCATGGGGGGTATAGGTCCAACCTGGGAAATTCACACACGTTCATTGTGATATGGGTTGTTTGGTTTTTTGGAAAAGTACCATATAGCCCATATAGCTCCATACTGACTTATGGGGATATAGGTCCATCCTGGGAAATTCACACACGTTCATTGTGATATGGGTTGTTTGGTCTTGTTTTTCTCGTCTCGTCATTTAGAACACGATGGGAAGGGTCCCGGAGCGAAACGGTGAATTTTTTGGAAAAAGTTCACCGAGGCCTGGGTAGGCCCATAGACCTATACTGCATGGCTATGGAGGTATAGGTCCATACGGGGTGAACGTTTTGGGGTCTAGGTGAGCCCCTTATGATCCTATGGTGTCGTATGAGGTCTTATTTTGAAGCTCCCGTGGAGTTTGTAATGTATCGACTCATGGTTCGTCCGTGTGCAAGAGTCTGCGCATGCGCAGTCTGGCCGTAGTATAGAAAGCAGGCATGTTGGGGGGTATGTAGGGTGTGTGTTTGGGGTAGAGATGGACCACTATGGGTCCAAATGGGTTGTGGGAGGTGTCAAAGTGAAGCTTGTGTGGGGTAGAGTCAGAATGGCGTGTTTTTAAGTGCAAGTGGCGTCAATCTGCGCATGCGAGTTGGGTGTAGTAAGTAAAATGGCCATTTTGGGGGTGCGTGGATGGGTGTTTGGGGTAGAGAGGGACCATCCTTGGTCCGATTGTGTCGTGGGAGGTGTTATCTTGTAGCTCTCGGGGTGTACATCCCGATTTAAGGGGTGTTCATGTCATCTATGACGTCATCGGTGACGTCATCAGTAGGAGTAGTAGCGAAAGTGGGCATTTTGGGGCAGTGAAGGAAGGTATTTGGTGTAGAGATGGACCATCCATATCTGTCACACATTATACCACATCTTTGTTGTGTTATACCGCATCTGTCCTGCATTATACCATATATGTCCTGTATTATACAGTATCTGTCCTGTATTATACCAAATCTGTGCTGTATTATACCAAATCCGCCCTGTATTATACAGTATCTGTCCTGTATTATACCAAATCTGTGCTGTATTATACCAAATCTGTGCTGTATTATACAATATCTGTCCTGTGTTATACCATATCTGTGCTGTATTATACAATATCTGTCCTGTATTATACAATATCTGTCCAGTATTCTGCAGTATGTCCTGTATTATACAATATCTGTCCAGTATTCTGCAATATATGTTCTGTATTATACCAAATCTGTCCCGTATTATACAGTATCTGTCCTGTATTGTACCATATATGTCCTGTATTATACCATATCTGCTCTGTATTATACAATATTTTTCCTCTATTATACCATATCTGTGCTGCATTATACGATATTTGCCCTCCATTATACCATATCTGTGCTGTATTATACCATATCTGTCCTGAATTATACCATATCTGTGCTGTATTATGCAATATCTGTCCTGTGTTATACAATATCTGTCCTGTATTATACCAAATCTGTCCTGTTTTGTACCATATTTGTCCTGTATTATACAATATATGTTCTGTATTATACCAAATCTGTGCTGCATTATACAGTATCTGCCCTGTATTATACCAAATCTGTGCTGTATTATACAATATATGTTCTGTATTATACCAAATCTGTCCTGTAGTATACAGTACATGTCCTGTATTATACCAAATCTGTGCTGTATTATACCATATCTGTCCTGTATTGTACCATATATGCCCTGTATTATACAATATATGTTCTGTATTATACAATCGGATAGCCGTTGTCGTGAATAACAACAAGTTCAGCAATGTTCATACAGTTTATTATCCCCAATGTTACATCATACCCAGGCTGGGGGAGCCGCCCTGGGCATGTTTAGTATGTTCACAGCAAAACAAACTGAAATATCAAACACCATGTTTCATTATTTAACGCACCGTCACATTAGGTACAAGTGTTTACTGAGCTCAAGTCAACGATCAGCATGTAGACATATAGAGTATGTATGGCATGTTATGGTATTCATCAGTGCACGGGTGACGCATTCAGCCGAGGGGGCCGGTCAGCTTGGTAACGAAAAACGTAACATTGGTCACCCTCTCCACTGTCCACTTGGTGTTGAGGCGTTGTCGTTGGGCCCATTCCAAGGGATCCACGGTGTCCAGTTTCTCCAGCATCGTCTCTAGCGACACTCGGTTAATGATGGTAAACGGTTGGTCAAATACCTGGATGTTACTGCTCGGGTAAAAGTATCGGACTTGGACTGTCTCCTTATGCTGCAGCACATAACCAAACGCCAGATTCAATCTGAAGGCCGTAGTTTGATCTTTGAAGATGGCTTCCACGTAGCTACGTAGACGGGCGAGGTCGGTCAGTCGGAAATTGTAGATATCTTGAATAGGGCGATGACGGTTGAAACAGTGCCGTATCATGGACCAATGGCACCGATAGATGTCACTCACTGGATGGGCGTCCTGTAAGAGATCGCTAGGAACATTTATGGTCTCGTCCAGCCGGAACTGACCTTTGACCCCGGCGCGCAATTTTATCAGGTATTGTTAGCGCGCGCCGCGGTCAAAGGTCAGTTCCGGTCACGTGAACGGAAGCGGAAGTGACCTCACAGAGGTCATATGCAAATGTCACTTCCGAGCTCTGAGCTCCACACGCTTTGAGCTCCAAGCGCTCCGATCCAAGAGCTCTGCCACACGGGAGCTCCCACCACCACCACCACCACCAAGCGAGGTCCGCCATCTTCAGTCCGTGTCTTTTCGGTGACGGAGTGTGAACATGATAGCACATGTACTGACCTGCCTGTGGGGTTTTTCCCACATTGTCGTTCACTTCCGAGTCTCTTCGGTCACTTCCCGAAAAGACACGGAGGTGGCCGAAGAGACACGGAGGTGCCCGAAGATGTCACGGAGGTCACCGAAGATGTCACGGAGGTGCCCGAAGAGACACGGAGGTTACCGAAGATGTCACGGAGATCACCGAAGAGACACGGAGGAGCCCGAACATGATACCAGCTTGCGTGCTATAAAAGGGAAGCGGTCTGGCCGTTTCATCAGACACTCTGTCAACCACCAAGATGTTCACTTGTACTACGTGCTCGAAATCATTCACTCGTCTGCACGACTTGCGCCGCCATGGGGCTACCAAGCACGAAGGAACCGCCTGGTATAGCTGTACGATATGTACACTGTCGTTTCAGCGCCTGGATCATTTACAGCGCCACACACGTGCACGCCATGAAGTACCCAAGCGTCCATGCGAAGAATGTGGTCGGCTTTTCAAACTGACCAGTCAGTTGCTGCGACACCAACGCACATGAAACCCTGTTCCGCAGCCACGTTTGCAGGTAGAAGAGCCCGTAGGCATCAATATCGAGACAGGGGGAACTCCCACCCATCGTACGAGGGCCGATGACGATGTCGCCCTAATTCAACAGTCAAATTACGACGACAAGACCTTGGGCCAGATTTTGTACGACGTAGAGGGTAAAGTACACTTCGTGGACGAACCCATAAATGTTCCCAGCGATCTGTCACACGAAAACCATCCAGTGAGTGACATTTATCGGCGCCATTGGCCCATGATCCGGCACTGTTTCTACCGTCATCGCCCTATTCAAGATATCTACAATTTCCGACTGACCGACCTCGCCCGTCTACGCAGCTACGTGGAAGCCATCTTCAACGATCAAACTACGACCTTCAAGTTGAATCTGGCGTTTGGTTATGTGCTGCAGCATAAGGACACAGACCAAGCCCGATATTTTTACCCGAGCAGTAACATCCGGGTATTTGACCAACCGTTTACCATCATTAACCGGGCGTCGCTAGAGGCGATGCTGGAGAAACTGGACACCGTGGATCCCTTGGAATGGGCCCAACGACAACGCCTCAACACCAAGTGGACAGTGGAGAGGGTGACCAATGTTACGTTTTTCGTTACCAAGCTGACCGGGCCCCTCGGCTGAATGCGTCACCCGTGCACTGATGAATACCATAACATGCCATACATACTCTATATGTCTACATCCTGATCGTTGACTTGAGCTCAGTAAACACTTGTACCTAATGTGACGGTGCGTTAAATAATGAAACATGGTGTTTGATATTTCAATTTGTTTTGCTGTGAACATATTAAACATGCCCAGGGCGGCTCCCCCAGCCTGGGTATGATGTAACATTGGGGATAATAAACTGTATGAACATTGCTGAACTTGTTGTTATTCACGACAACGGCTATCCGATTGTATAATACAGAACATATATTGTATAATACAGGACATATATGGTACAATACAGGACAGATAAGGTATAATACAGCACAGATTTGGTATAATACAGGACATGGACTGTATAATACAGGACAGATTTGGTATAATACAGAACATATATTGTATAATACAGCACAGATTTGGTATAATACAGGACAGATACTGTATAATACAGCACAGATTTGGTATAATACAGAACATATATTGTATAATACAGGACAAATATAGTACAGAACAGGACAGATTTGGTATAATACAGGACAGATATTGTATAACACAGGACAGATATTGCATAATACAGCACAGATATGGTATAATTCAGGACAGATATGGTATAATATCGCAAAGATATGGTATAATAGAGGGCAAATATTGTATAATACAGCACAGATTTGGTATAATACAGGACATATATGGTACAATACAGGACTGATATGGTATAATGCAGCACAGATATGGTATAATAGAGGAGAAATATTGTATAATACAGAGCAGATATGGTATAATACAGGACATATATGGTACAATACAGGACAGATACTGTATAATACAGGACAGATCTGGTATAATACAGAACATATATTGCAGAATACGGGACAGATATTGTATAATACAGGACATGTATTGCAGAATACTGGACAGATATTGTATAATACAGGACAGATATTGTATAATACAGCACAGATATGGTATAACACAGGACAGATATTGTATAATACAGCACAGATTTGGTATAATACAGCACAGATTTGGTATAATACAGGACAGATACTGTATAATACAGGGCAGATTTGGTATAATACAGGACATATATGGTATAATAGAGAACAAATATGGTACAATACAGGGCAGATTTGGTATAATACAGGACAGATATTGTATAACATAGGACAGGTATGGTATAATACAGGACATATATGGTATAATACAGGACAGATGTGGTATAACACAACAAAGATGTGATATAATGTGTGACAAATATGGATGGCCCATCTCTACACCAAATACCTTCCTTCACTGCCCCAAAATGCCCACTTTCGGTACTACTCCTACTGATGACGTCACCGATGACGTGAACATCCCTCAAATCGGGATGTACACCCCGAGAGCTACAAGCTCCCACGACACCATCGGACCAAGGATGGTCCCTCTCTACCCCAAACTCTACCCCAAACACACCTCCACGCACCCCCAAAATGGCCACTTTACTTACTATACCCAACTGCGACTTGCACTTAAAAACACGCCATTCTGACTCTACCCCACACAAGATTCACTTTGACACCTCCCACAACCCATTTGGACCCATAGTGGTCCATCTCTACCCCAAACACACACCCCACATACCCCCCAACATGCCTGCTTTCTATACACCGGCCAGACTGCGCATGCGCAGACTCTTGCACACGGACGAACCATGAGTCGATACATTACAAACTCCACGGGAGCTTCAAAATAAGACCTCATACGACACCATAGGATCATAAGGAGCTCACCTAGACCCCAAAACGTTCACCCCGTATGGACCTTACCTCCATAGCCATGCACCCAGGCCTCGGTGAACTTTTTCCAAAAATTTCACCGTTTCGCTCCGGGACCCTTCCTATCGTGTTCTAAATGACGAGACGAGAAAAACAAGACCAAACAACCCATATCACAATGAACGTGTGTGAATTTCCCAGGATGGACCTATATCCCCATAGCCAGTATGGAGCTATATGGGCTATATGGTACTTTTCCAAAAATTTCACCGTTTCGCTCCGGGACCCTTCCCATCGTGTTCTAAATGACGAGACGTGAAAAACAAATCCAAGCAACCCATATCACAATGAACGTGTGTGAATTTCCCAGGTTGGACCTATACCCCCCATGGCCAGCCTATAGGCCTATATACAGACCTCGGTGACTTTTCCCAAAAATTTCACCGATTCGCTCCGGGACCCTTCCCATTGTCATTTTCTTGGCGAGACGAGAAAAACGCGACCCCACAAGCCATAGTAAAGCCCACGAAAAAAATTGACCATCCCCATACCCCATACAGGCATTTTCCCTTATATTGTATAATACAGACCCCTATTGTAGGGGTAAAGTCCGTGTTCCGCTTTTTATAGTTTCGGGAAAAAATCCTAATTTTACATGCACCCACCCCATTGACTTGATAGGCAGGCCCCAATAAGCCCGGGGACCGATATTAGCCCTTTTGGCTAGGGTTGATAGGTGTTTTCCCCTATTTTAGGGGTAAAGTCCGTGTTCCGCTTTTTATAGTTTCGGGAAAAAATCCTAATTTTACATGCACCCACCCCATTGACTTGATAGGCAGGCCCCGATAAGCCCGGGGACCGATATTAGCCCTTTTGGCTAGGGTTGATAGGGTTTTCCCCTATTTTAGGGGTAAAGTCCGTATTCCGCTTTTTATAGTTTCGGGAAAAAATCCTAATTTTACATGCACCCACCCCATTGACTGGATAGGCAGGCCCCGATAAGCCCGGGAACCGATATTAGCCCTTTTGGCTAGGGTTGATAGGTGTTTTCCCCTATTTTAGGGGTAAAGTCCGTATTCCGCTTTTTATAGTTTCGGGAAAAAATCCTAATTTTACATGCACCCACCCCATTGACTTGATAGGCAGGTCCCAATAAGCCCGGGGACCGATATTAGCCCTTTTGACTAGGGTTGATAGGTGTTTTCCCCTATTTTAGGGGTAAAGTCCGTGTTCCGCTTTTTTATAGTTTCGGGAAAAAATCCTAATTTTACATGCACCCACCCATGACTGAATGCCCCTTCACGAATGCTTCACTTTGATACCTCAGTCGACCCAATCGGACCATGCAGCGTATTTGAAGTCTAGGGACTGCTTTTTCTCCGCGGAAGCTTTTCCCCGCGACCGCATCACCACCAGACCGCATCACCGCGGAGGAATACACACGCAGCTGGTGGCGCCCCCTGGCGCCCCAGAGGTGAAAGACGATGGGGCGTCCCCTATACCTTTAACCTGGAAACAGCGCCCCCTGGTGGATGCAAGAGTTATCTCCCCCGGCAAAATGATAACGGATCCGTGCTTTACCTACTACTGCCGTGAAGTAGTGCTTTCGTGCAAAATAGCTGATTCTGAGGTGAAAACAATTCTTATTGTTCTCTGTAAACATATGAAGACAAACGATAACCAGAACCAGATTTTGTGTCCACGACCACGTATTGGAACAGCGAGTATGTTGTATCAAGCTTGTTCTGGTCATCGTTTATCTTAATAAGTTTATAGAAAGAAATATGAGGTGTTTTCGCCTCAAAATTTGCTATTTTGCACGAATGCACTACTTCACGGCCCTGTTATTCGAGAATGATGAGACTCAGTGCCTTGAAACTTTTCTGAGTATACAATATAATATTGCACTTCATGCCAAATTGACCAATTTCTTGTATATGCAATATTTTTTTATTGGCACTTCTACCGCACCTGTCCTGGGGCCATTTACCTATCTAAACATACGTGGTCCTTTAATCTATACTGTCTCATTGACTCGGGCTAATCAGATATCGAATGATTTCGAAGTCACTACCTGTTCCATCAGCAAAAAGCAAGGACCAGGATGTAAAATCCAATGTCAGTGCAGAGCCTCGCAGTAAATGTTTGAACGGAGAAACACAAGACTTTTTAAGGCTTGGACATCCCCATTGAAATGGTTAATCG
This sequence comes from Hanleya hanleyi, assembly GCA_036873755.1. Lineage (NCBI taxonomy): Eukaryota > Metazoa > Mollusca > Polyplacophora > Lepidopleurida > Hanleyidae > Hanleya > Hanleya hanleyi. Next base: position 36,076 of record JAVTVY010025483.1, read on the forward strand.
CATACTTCATAAAGTCTTCTTGTGAACACTATGATTTCACCGGTAGGAGTGAGAGGGGAGCATCAATTTTTAATGTTGATTGGCGGTTCAAGAAATACTTCAAAATTGACGCAGGAAAATATAGATATTGAACCTGTGTTGCAAATAAGTCAAAAAAAAAAGTCTCGCGCAGGTCATCAGATAGGAGCCGGACATGTTTTCCTGTCGGATATCCGTTCCTTTTACATCGCTATTTGGCTACCTTCATCACCCTTTTTTATGATCACCTTTAAAAATGATGGCCATCATCGCTGAAGAGTGATGAGCATTAAATGTTAATTTAGGTCATCATCTTTTAAGGGTGATGAGGCAAAATCATCACCTTAAAAATCTGATGGCCGTCACCATTTCAAGGTGATGGCTCTAACTCATCACCGTTTAAAGGTGATGACCAGGTCTGATCACCATTAAAGGGAGACGGGCCATCACCTTTTTTTCTGGCTGTGGCAATCTGATTAAAACCAAACCTACAAAAACCACTCCCTATATTATTGTCGCTCATGTAGATCTGGCTTCAACACCCAGTTTCCGTGTTATGAGTATTAACCAATCACAGAGCTTTTCAACGATTTAGGAATGTATTTTTGAAAACGTCAGCTCAGGCCACAACTATATGGGGAAGGCAGGTTGATCTCGTGATATTATGAACAGAAATTCCTGGAATTCTATTATTGTTAATCGAATATCATACTGGTTTCCAGATGAAAATATTGATGAGATGAAACAAGTTAAACTATACTAGAAGATGAGATTTACAGATATCACCCAGTTGTCGCCCCTCTCTGCAAAGTGAGACGGGTCGAACGCATGACCTTGATTAGCCGACGGAAACCTGGTTCTTGGCCCCGGATCTTAAATCAGCGACATGTAAGATGGGAAGCTTATTTTCTTTTAGACGTGGTTTTAATCAGATTGATTACCTCTACCTCTGTCTTTTCTGTTTTCAAGGTCGCTTACGTCAGCTACTAGTAAACGTCGATTAAATCAAATACCTTCCAAACCAGCAACAATTCTGATAGCAAGCGTCAGATCTGACACTTCATGTTCAGCCGTCGCCCATAAACGATTTTTCTCGTCAACAATCGAAAGACATATTTCGTATGACAGTTGGCATCAATTCCAAGTGTGTACGAAATAAAAATAATAAAACCCTAAAAAAGTTGATAAATCTTATCCAAGTAAAGATACAAATATTGAACGTATCGATATTGATAAGGGTACGAATCACATTTGATAAATTCACACGTGCGAAACTGTCACAAACAATCACTAGTGCATGCCGGTCGGTTTGGAGTTCGTGCCTCCTTGAAGCCTATACTCCCTGTAACATGCCAGTACCAGTCTGTGAAATAGAAGAATACCGTCTCGAGAACAAGTCGTGCACGTGCATGACACGAAATTAATATTACTATCGAGGCAGCACATTGTGCGACGCGCCTAATAGATGAAGGTCAAAAGGTGATATGTCATTCTCCGTCACATGCACGGCTAGAGATATTGTAAGGCTTCGGATATGCTCTGTCGCATAGGACAACGCGGAAAAACTGCCGAACTGTTGGCCTCCCACGTCAAGATTTGCCGTTGATCTTTAGCCCAGGAGGGAATGGTCCGAATCAGTTATTTTGCCAATATATTTTGATGTACAGAGGATATAATTCTGAAATTACAGTATGTGTTAGCAAACTAAATTTTGCGACAGATACTGATACGGGGTTGCATTTTTACAGCAATATTTGGTCTATCAATACTCGGGCGCCGGTTGCTCAAACTGAGCTATGACACATGTGTGCTGATCTATTTACAGTTTCGAAAGCTGTGTTTTCGATTCAAGGAAAAGTATATTATACAAACTCACCACTTCGGAGCGTGTGCAATGAGTAGCATCAAAAAAATACATACTTTAGTCCACGGAAATATTTCCCTCCTGTGTGTTGTATTTTGCGAAATATTCTGCATAAAAACGGTGCTTAATAGCTACAGTGGTCACTGAACTCAGTTGTAGTTGTTGTTCTTATCATCCTTTTTTCGTGTTTTTAAAAGCACGATTTTCGGGTCTTGACGCATTCTGTGTCCAGGGGCTGGACTTGTGGCCTTTGCCTGTATCGGTCGAGGGGAGATAACTATGTCAGGATTTCGGTTCTAGCTCTTCTGCCTGTGGAGTGCGAAAAAGTATCGCACATGTGCGCGAACTTTGACCCACGTGTAAGCGACGCCACGCCACAGACACCGGTTTTGATCTTGTCCCCTCTCACGGAAAAGAATCACTGTAAAACATGTCTAATTCAGAGGTGAGAATTACTGTAACATCATTTTATTCTGCAGAGTTATTTAGCAGTTGCGATCAGTATTGTAAGTAGTAGATTGTTGTTTTGTTATGCACATCACCATGCGCAACACCGCCACCGGTCGAATCTCTAACGAGTTTGTCGGGTGTGACGAGCGTCACTGCTGATAATATCGGGCGAAAGTATTTTGTCGTTGAGTCATTTTGTTCTACACATTTAGCGTGACAGAACATGCTCCCCATGTTCTTCTCTTCATGTAGTTGTTGTTCTTCTTCTTCCTCTTGTTGCAGTTCCATTTTGTGATGAACATGATCAAATACATACTTTGTGTAATTTCGACTGTTCAAGCTGTGGAAATTGGTTGGTTAAGATACCACACTCCCCCTCGGCCTCCCTCACCCCCCTTTCCCCCTTCGTCATTCTTCATCTCCATGTCACCTTTCTCTGTTTGGCAAGCAACTTGTTCAACATTTTACAACACCAACATCCAACACATCAGTGAAACATGGGTTATGAACCAAACAATGAGCTGAAGGCAGTCAACCGTAACAAAATTTATTACGGTAGGGGTAAATAATAATCCATTATTCTCACAGATTAGTTTCATATAAACGAGGATGAAAGTAACTCTGAAAATGGAAGTCATTGTCATATAATATTCGATATTTTGGCTGTGATTATGTCATCGTCAGGAAAAATAAAAAGTATCAAGAATAATGTTACGCTTTATGGAGCAAAATCAGTTGTTTGGTCACATAATTGCAAATACATGCATAGTATTTGGCATAGAGCAAACAAAAATTTACAAGTTTGGTTTCTTTAGTTTAGTGCCACCAAAGTATCAGTACAATACATTTTCTTTCGAGAGTTTTACATCTGCTTCCAACATAGCATTCAACTTCCTTTCAATATTTTTCCAAAAATTAGTTTTATCTCGACAATCATAAAAGTTATTTTCAATGGTATCTTCGACATTACAACTTCTACATAAAGGGGATTCTTTAATTTTCTATTTATGTTGCAGAGAACTTGTAGGATATATCCCATGCAAAATTTTGAATTGTAATTGTTTGACCTTATTCTCAAGCAAAAGCTTATGCGGCAAAAGCCACACATCTGACAGTGAAAAATCATATGCATTCGGCTCATCTTCTATGAAACCAATAAGTTTAATACTGCTGGCTACAGATTCAGCTATCTGAACTCCAGCACCTACTAGTTCTACCCCTTTTTGAAAAAAACTGGAGATATACCCTTCTCAGACAGCTGTGCCTGTGGTCATGGTGGTTGGCTTTTCATTAAGAAATCTAATTAACAACCAGGGATGATTTTCCGCCCCCTGTGAAGGGGTTTTATTATGGTTTGAACATTTGTATTGACTGATATTTTTTAACTAATTGCTTCGTGCCTGACTGCTATTACCATTCACGATATTTTTTAACTAATTTCCTTCATGCCTGACTATGCTATTGCCATTCACAGAGGCAGGTGTGACTAATGCATCTGGTCATGGTGCCTGTGGTCATGGTGGTTGGCTTTTCATTAAGAAATCTAATTAACAACCAGGGATGATTTTCCGCCCCCTGTGAAGGGGTTTTATTATGGTTTGAACATTTGTATTGACTGATATTTTTTAACTAATTGCTTCGTGCCTGACTGCTATTACCATTCACGATATTTTTTAACTAATTTCCTTCATGCCTGACTATGCTATTGCCATTCACAGAGGCAGGTGTGACTAATGCTTTGACATATATCAGAGATAGTGGGTGGGTTCAGGTTCCTGTTGCTTCAATGGGATTATTCATTTTGCTGAGAAGCAACAGGAACTTGATAATGTGATGTCTAGCACTGTAATATCACTTGTCTTTATTGCACCATGTAAGCGTCCTGTCTGTGTCTTGTGCGCTGTCCTCAGTGGTTTATAGGGTGGATGGAGGGTGTCTGGTTCCATGCTGCTTCAAAGATTTCTTCTCTGAAGTAGCAGGATCACAACTGGGCTGGGTGGTGCTTAGTTGGTTCGTCGTGATATACATGTAACTGAAACATTGTTGAAAGCGATGTTAAATTCTATTATCTCACTCATCCATATCAGAGATAAATGATATGTATCTTGTACCAGGCGGATAGTCCTGCCGGGTGGTGGTGGGTTGGGAGGGTGGAGGTGTATGAAATCAATTATATTTTAAATTTGAAGCATGAAACAAAAAAGGTGTTCATGTGTACACAGAAATGAGGTTACATGTATTTTGTTGTAGTGTGCCTACACAATCAGTAAACTTTTCTTCACCCTACCCTGCCCCCTCCCTTCCTTGACTTTCCTGGTCAATATTGCATACATAGTTCTCTAATGACCCCACTGCCTAAATTTCTGTTGAGCCTAGTATTGTACCCTTGCACAGTCTAAAGTACAGTATATTTCAGCATGCTCAGTATATGCACATCTCTATGGTTTATAGAACAGTATTTTTTTTATAGACTAATCAATTTGTTTATCTATGACAGATTAGGACTTTGAGCATAGTTATGTAAGAGGTTTGACTGTGCAGGGTCATGTGATCACTCGGACAAGGTGACTTGTGATTCTGACTCATTCAGCGTGTTTTGTGAAATCTGTTTGTTTGGCTGGTGTCCTACTGTATGATGTGTTCACATATATGGTCATACCATATTCTCAGTAGCCAGGATATCTTGATCATGCTTTGATTTCAAAAGGGTACAACAAAACACAGGCACATGAGGGGATTGGGGGTGGAGGTGAGGGGCATTTGTACAGAAATAATAAATTCCTAAAAGGGAAATTTTTCAAAAGGGACTCCCCCTCCCCCTCAGTTAATATGCATATTATCATGATTATTATGCCTGGGAGTCATGAATTGTTTGCTCTGTCTGTCTGTCCATCCAGCCATCCGTCTGTCGGTCTACCTACCACATGAATTGTATAATCAACTAGTGCTAGTGATACTAACCTACTGTTAGGTATGAGATGCAGTGTACATTGTGTTTACATACACACATGCCGAATCACCTATAATATATTCCTTTATTATACTAATTACTAACAGTAGGATGACATTTGATTTCAGAAGTACAATATGAAATAATGGGTTGGGGAATCTCCGCAGTACCGAACACCATGAATTTTGAATTTTGTGTCGCTTTAAATGAAGGACACCATTTCCTTCAATTTTGCTATCAAATCATTGTATTCCACATTATGATTTACTCTGTTTGCACAAACCATATTTGTGTCCACACATTCAACTTACTATATTAATTATGTCTCCCCCAACTATGTTGGGGGGAGACATCTAGTGTTTGTGCTGTCTGTCTGTCTGTCTGTCTGGTTGGATGTCTGGATGTCTGGATGGATGTCTGTCCGTCCCCTTGCCTTGTCTGCAAGATATCTTGAGAACTACTGGATGGAATTTCACCAAACTTGGATGGAAGCTTCATTGGGATAGCTCCCTCATTTGATTAGGTTTTGGTGTATGTGCGTGCATTCATCCGTGTCCGGTGTCCGTCCGTCCGTCCATCTACTTGTACATGTATATACAGGGCTTGTCTGCAAGATATCTGGAGAACTACTGGATGAAATTTCACCAAACTTGTATGGAAGCTTCATTGGGATAGCCCTCTCATTTGATTAGGTTTTGGTGTATGTGCGTGCATTCATCCGTGTCCGGTGTCCGTCCGTCCGTCCATCTACTTGTACATGTATATACAGGCCTTGTCTGCAAGATATCTTGAGAACTACTGGACGGAATTTCACCCCACTTGGATGGAAGCTTTAGTGGGATAGCCCCTCATTTGATTAGATTTTGGTGTGTGTGCGTGCATTCATCCATGTCCGGTGTCCGTCCGTCCGTCCATCTACTTGAACATGTATATACAGGCTTGTCTGCAAGATATCTGGAGAACTACTGGATGGAATTTCACCAAACTTGGATGGAAGCTTCATTGGGATAGCCCCCTCATTTGATTAGGTTTTGGTGTATGTGGGTTTATTCATCCGTGTCCGGTGTCCGTCCGTCCGTCCATCTACTTATACATGTATATACAGGGCTTGTCTGCAAGATATCTGGAGAACTACTAGATGGAATTTCACCAAACTTGGATGAAAGCTTCATTGGGATAGCCCCTCATTTGACTAGGTTTTGGTTTGTGTGCATGCGTTCATCCGTGTCCGGTGTCCGTCCGCCCGTCCATCTACTTGTACATGTATATACAGGCCTTGTCTGCAAGATATCTTGAGAACTACTGAACGGAATTTCACCACACTTGGATGGAAGCTTCAGTGGGATAGCCCCCTCATTTGATTATGTTTTGGTGTGTGCGTGCATTCGTCCATGTCCGGTGTCTGTCCGTCCGTCCATCTACTTGTACATGTATATACAGGGCTTGTCTGCAAGATATCTGGAGAACTACTGGACGGAATCTCACTCCCCTTGGATAGAAGCTATAGTGGGATAGCCCCCTCATTTGATTAGGTTTTGGTGTGTGCGCGTGCATTCATCCATGTCCGGTGTCCGTCCGTCCGTCTACTTGTACATGTATGTACAGGCCTTGTCTGCAAGATATCTTGAGAACTACTGGACGGAATCTCACTCCCCTTGGATAGAAGCTATAGTGGGATAGCCCCCTCATTTGATTAGGTTTTGGTGTGTGTGCGTACATTCATCCATGTCCGGTGTCCGTCCGTCCGTCTACTTGTACATGTATATACAGGGCTTGTCTGCAAGATATCTGGAGAACTACTGAACAGAATTTCACCAAACTTGGATGGAAGCTTCATTAGGATAGCCCCCTCATTTGACTAGGTTTTGGTGTGTGTGCCTGCATTCGTCCGGTGTCCGTCCGTCCGTCCATCTGCTTTTACATGTATATACAGGCTTTGTCTGCAAGATACCTTGAGAACTATTGGATGGAATTTCACCAAACTTGGATGGAAGCTTCATTGGGATAGCCCCCGCATTTGATCAGGTTTTAGTGTATGTGTGCATGCATTCATCTGTGTCCGATGTCCGTCCAACCGTTCATCTACTTGTACATGTATATACAATGAAATTTTAGATACGCAGCTTTGTTTAAGATACTTATTGCTACATTCATTTTATAGCACTTTCCCTTAAATTATGTGCCCATTCAAGGCAAGGTGGGAGGTTGGGGGAGACGTATGTTTTTGCCCAAAAAAACAACCAGCGTAGGCTTCATGCCGGAGCGGCAACTCAAGGGTCAAAGCGGAACCTCTAGTTATTACTGAGTTCCTAAAGTTTGGGTCTGTGCATTAGATCAATTTTCTGAATTGAACTGAATTTCTGACTTCTGACCTTGTGGTACCACGGACTAACAGATGGTGGCATGTACATGTAGTTGTCAGTGTGGTTGTCACAGAGCAGGGAGCTTTCCATGGCCGTCGTGTCAGAACACTTACCACTATCCTACCCTTGAGAGCTTGGCCGAGCTCCACCCTCTATCTCCTAAACTAAGCCTCGCCCGACCCCATACCCTCATATATTCCAGGAGCTTACACTACCCTCAGGAGTATGTCCCCACCCCCAGGCACCCAGTTGCCCACCCTCTATCTCCAAACTAAGTTAACCCTCGGCCGACCCTCCTACATTGTGTTTGAGCCTATGTATTCAATATATCTTGACAGAAAGTTGAAATATGTGTGTAGTGTGCAATGTTTTTTCCTTGTGAACATTCTGACATGTCTGAAGGCTAAAATAAAATCAAAATATTGTGATTTTGAATTAATTTAGAATTTTTGTGAAACGAGAGCACCATTTAATTTTTTGTGAAGGGGTCTGCAACAGACCCAAAATGAGGTCTACGTTTTGCCCTGGCATGTATTTTTTGTGATGAAAACTTCTCAAAAAGTTAAGTCAAAACCTATTGGATCCACCTACCCAAAGTTAAATACGGCCAGCAAACATAGCTAATATTTTGTATGGGTTTGTAGTTTCTTTGTAGAGTTACATCGAGCGTGTTGAGATACGTGTAGAGTGTCAGGGAACTGTTCAATGTTCCTAGTGCATTACTGACCCTCAAAGTCCCATATTGACCCGAGATTCTTTCGTCACTGTGCATTTCAGCCCAGCCTTCCTTCCTTTTTTATCAAAATTTATTGTGTGGGCTAACCTCTTACAATCAATAAATTCAGATTGTTAATCTAGTGGGATAGCTGTACATAAACTGTATTGAGCTTTGTCCTTGGAGTTGTATACTAGGCCATCCATAACAAAATTTGTGTTTCAGGTACCGGTAACCCTTCCTACTCAATATAATTGCTAAATTTTAGAGTAGGCCTCTTTTTTTCTTCTCTTTTTTGATAAATTGGAATTTCCAATGGTCTAGATAACTATATCTCCTTCTAATTCTTAACAATTAAAATTTTCAAAGTTATTATAACAAATGGGTTCTTCCCACATTAATCCTTGGACAATGCTGTCTTCTCAACTTTGATGTACATGAATACCACGTTATTTATCTTGGTAAAATCTTTAAATATGGTCAATGCAAGATAACTTCATCCCAAAATTGGGTATTAAAACTCTGCCAAAAGTAAAATGGTTCCTTATGAAGTGTCTGACAGATATTACATACATAAGAGACTGGTATAGCATCACTGGTACATACATGATGTCTACCACTGTAATATCACTTGTCTTTATTGCACCATGTAAGCGTCCTGTCTGTGTCTTGTGCGCTGTCCTCAGTGTTTTATAGGGTAGATGGAGGGTGTTTGGTTCCATGCTGCTTCAAAGATTTCTTCTTTGAAGTGGCAGGAACACAACTTGACTGGGTGGTGCTTAGTTGGTTCGTCGCGATATAGCTGAAATATTGTTGAAAGTGACGTTAAATTCTATTCACTCACTCACTCACATACATGTATACATGTAGTCTCTTGTTTGGAAACTATCAGAATGTTCAAAACTCCTGATTTCAGGACTGCTTCAAAATGTTCAATAAAAGAAAGTATACAAAGATCGTCCTCTGTCTTTCATGTATCAGGCATTCCTCAAGGCCGCAGAAGAGGTGAAGAAGCTTAAAACGGAGCCAGCCCAGGCGGACATGTTGGAACTGTATGGCCTTTACAAACAGGCCGTCTTTGGGGACTGTAACACAGGTGAGGTCAATAGAAGAAAGTCATTTGTTTCTGGTCAGTCCAAGTGTGCATACATTCACGTTTTCACATTTTTTATTTTTTTTTAAATTGCTACGCAACTTTAGTCTTTATAGTGGCATTATGTTTTTGTCTTGTGCCCTTCCATCTCTCTGTCTTTCTGTAACATTTAATTGTCTGAACAATATCTTGAGTTAGCTTCTTGAAAGTTCACGGGTGTCCTTATCCATGTTGACCTAAAGAAACCTATTGATTTTGGGGTCAAAGTTCAAGGACACAATACCTGAAAAATCTTTTCTGGGGTAATCTGCTGCTGTATTGATCTTCACAGTTCACAGAAATTTTGACCATGTGACTGCCAATAGGTATATTATGTGACTGTTATGTTAGGGCGTTAAACGTCAACTTCACAATGGCCGTAAAATGTAGATTTGTTTTGAGATAGTTTAAATATTTCTAGTACATGTAATTGGTACATACAGTAAGTGGAGACAACTCTTTTTGTCATTTATGAACATCTTATCCTGCATGTTCTTGTTACAGTATGTAAGAGTATGGAAATGCATTCATGTTGCCTATGTTGTGCAAAACGGGTCAATCTCATTTGAATCATATTGGCCACTGAAAGCTTCAGTTATTGTATTAATGTCTGACCAAGTGAAAAAGCACAATATACTAGGCCTACTGTCCGACTCAACAGTCCAGCTCATGTTGGAGTGGTGAACTATTTGCAAGGCAGGGCATATTTGTTGCCAAAGTTGCCACCCATTTACCATGTTGACCAGCATTTAGTGATAGTATCCATCGTGTCATGAGTTTTAGATTTCCGAAGACAATAAAACAGCAAATGCTCCATCTTCCCCATGCAAGACCATACAGTCCTTCAGCGAAGCTACATGTATATATTTACGCCAGGGCTTGTCGGACATTGATGGATATTCTGACATAGTCGAGATTAGACACTAGAAATGGTGATGAAAATAGAAAAATCCAGTACAATTTTATAGTAATAAAGCTGGACAATCAGTAGGTATGTTTTGTCCATAGATCATCACCTGATATCCTAGACCTAGTCGGGGAGACTCTCATCCAGCTGGGCATGTACAAGTTCACTGATTGGCCAGTAGTGCCAGTTTAAATATTGTCAGCAGGCACTGACTAAACTGATGTACTATTTGATTGGCCTGTTTAAATATTGCCAGCAGCACTGACTAAACTGATGTACTATTTGATTGGCCTGTTTAAATATTGCCAGCAGCACTGACTAAACTGATGTACTATTTGATTGGCCTGTTTAAATATTGCCAGCAGCACTGACTAAACTGATCTACTATTTGATTGGCCTGTTTAAATATTGCCAGCAGCACTAACTAAACTGATCTACTATTTGATTGGCCTGTTTAAATAGTGCCAGCAGCACTGACTAAACTGATCTACTATTTGATTGGCCTGTTTAAATATTGCCAGCAGCACTGACTAAACTGATGTACTATTTGATTGGCCTGTTTAAATATTGCCAGCAGCACTGACTAAACTGATCTACTACTTGATTGGCCTGTTTAAATAGTGCCAGCATCACTGACTAAACTGATCTACTATTTGATTGGCCTGTTTAAATATTGCCAACAGCACTGACTAAACTGATGTACTATTTGATTGGCCTGTGATATCCTATTTGAATGGCCTGTTTTAATATTGCCAACAGTACTGACTAAACTGATATCCTATTTGAATGGCCTGTTTTAATATTGCCAACAGCACTGACTAAACTGATATCCTATTTGAATGGCCTGTTTTAATATTGCCAACAGCACTGACTAAACTGATATCCTATTTGAATGGTCTGTTTTAATATTGCCAACAGCACTGACTAAACTGATATCCTATTTGAATGGCCTGTTTTAATATTGCCAACAGCACTGACTAAACTGATATCCTATTTGAATTTCCTGTTTTAATATTGCCAACAGCACTGACTAAACTGATATCCTATTTGAATGGCCTGTTTTAATATTGCCAACAGCACTGACTAAACTGATATCCTATTTGAATGGCCTGTTTTAATATTGCCAACAGCACTGACTAAACTGATATCCTATTTGAATGGCCTGTTTTAATATTGCCAACAGCACTGACTAAACTGATATCCTATTTGAATGGCCTGTTTTAATATTGCCAACAGCACTGACTAAACTGATATCCTATTTGAATGGCCTGTTTTAATATTGCCAACAGCACTGACTAAACTGATATCCTGTCTGATTGGGCAGAGTAGATATTCAGGAGGAGAACTAACTAAACTTGTATCTTGTTCGATTGGTCAGTTTAAGTATTGACAACATCACAAAAATCGCTGACTAAACTGATATCCTGTCTCATTGGCCAGTTTATATACTGTGAGCAGGCACTGACTTAACTGATATCCTATTAGATTGGTCAGCATAATTAATATACGCCCGCCAAAAGGCGGACGTATTATGTGATGGCGATTTCCATCCGTGTGTTCGTCTGTCCGTCCGTCGTGTCCGGTCTATATCTGGGACAGTTTTCTATCTACAGTTCTAATTTTTGTTGAGTGGATACCCTACGGGGGGACGATGTGTCGCGTACCAAAATGAAGGTCAAGGTCAAAGGTCACTGGCCTAAAAAAACAGGAAATCACTGAAGTATTCGTGTCCGGTCTATATCTGTGAACGTTTGCTATCCACAGTTGCAATTTTTTGTGAGTAGATAAGCTAGGTGGAGATGATGTGTCGCGTACCAATGTCGAGGTCAGAGGTCAAAGGTCACTGTTGCCTAAAATCAGGAAGTCATTGATCGTTGACAGTTTTCTATCTACAGTTCTAATTTTTGGTGAGTGGATGCCTTAGGGGGGAGCGATTGGTTGCATACCAAATGTAGGTCGAGGTCAAAGGTCAGTGGGATCGAAAAATCAGGAAATCATTAAAAATTTCTAATTTTTTGTGAGTGGATTCAATAGGGGGAAATAAAGTTCCGCATACCAAAATATAGGTCAAGGTCAAAGGTCACTGTGTCCCCAAAATCAGGAAATTATTAAAAGTAACATTTTTTTGTGTCAGTAGATACATTAGGGGGACACGATGTGTCACATATCAAAATGTAGGTCCAAGGTCACGGTCACCCCAAAATCGTGAAATTGTTAAAAATCACGATTTTTTTGTGTCCATTGAGAAATTATGGGGAGACGGTTTATCATGTACCAAAATTTAGGTCACGGTCAATAGTCAAGGTCACTGTGACTCCAGAATGAAGAAATCTTTGAAAATTACTTTTTTTGTGTCAGTGGATACATTAGGGGGGACATGATGTGTCGTGTACCAACGTTTAGGTCAAGATCAAAGGTCAAGGTCACTGTGACCCCAAAATCGGGAAATCATTAAAAGTCACATTTTTCTATGCCTGTAGAAGCAGAGGTCATGTAATGCGATGTTGCGTTCTGTCCATTCATTCATTAACATTTGTTGTCCATGCGATATCTCTAGTTTCAAGGTATGGATTGGTACCAAACTTTGAGCTTGCCGAAGGGCGGTGGTTCTCTCCGGGTTCTCCGGCTTCCTCCACCAACCAAGCTGACTGTCACCATATGAATGAAACAAACTTGAGTGTGACATTAAGCCAAATCCCCCCCCCCCCAAACTTTGAGTATACCTTACTCGCATGACAAAGAGGAGCCATACATCAATTTGTCAAAGGTCAAGGTCACAGTCCCCCAAAACTGAATCAAGTTTAGCTGACTATGTGTGTTACGTTGGAATATTCAGAGTTCTCTCCGCTACATGCATATGGCATTTGTCCTGTGGAGTTGTCTCCCGTGTTTGAAACGGCTACCTTTAGTTAAACTGTTGTGAAATAAAAACCATACATTTACTAATTTAACGGGGAGAGGGATGCTTTATGAACTTCATACCTGTTTATTAACTCAAGAACAAAGGTTTACGTCATCAGTTTCTTCTTCCTTCATGAAAAATTCTCTCGTCTGAAAGAAATCCACTTGCAGGAAAACTACTATTTTCTTGTGTTCGACTATTGTCAATTTCAGTGCGAGATATGTGAGCTCTTGGCTCTTGCTCCAAGGTCAACTTGGTACCAAGAGTTAAGCTCATTTTAGTTTATCATTCAATATAAGATGTGATATACCGGTATGTTACATTCTCAGAAGCACAAAATTGTAGACCTTTCTCGGGATTGCTAGCTACCAGTTGGAATCAAGGCTATTAAACAAACTTGAAATTTGGACCAATGTAATTTCAGATATACGGGCGTATATTGAAGCCCCTTGGGCTCTTGTTGTGATTGGATTCTGGTGAATCTTTAGTGATTTATATGTTATCTTTTATATCCGTGGAAAATATAAAAGCTAAACTTGAATCATTTTTCTTTTGCAGACCGTCCAGGAATGTTAGATCTTAAGGGTAAAGCCAAATGGGATGCCTGGAATGGCAATAAAGGTATAGACAGCCAATAGATTCCCTGATCGTGTAATTTATACATAAATTTGTTGTTAGATTTCCAACTACGCTTTTTGCCATTTGTTCTGATCAGTTAATGTTGAAGGAGGTACAGTGCCTCCATGCCTCTGTTAGTTGTAAACAGAACAGACTAGGAACCCATTTTCTGCAATATACTCTTCCCCCCCCCCCCCCTCCATCCCCTTTTACAACAAAAATAAGAAAATGAAATATATCATGTGAGGAGGTGGTTCTTTTTTCACAAACTCCAGAGACTTTCAAACAGTGTTGGAGTAAAACATTCGAATTGAATACAAATTTGTGCATTTTGATTGGTTGCATATAATTCAACACTGTGTCTGGCCATTCAAGTTATATAGCAACACTGGCCATTTCAGCCAAGCTAGACTAGGAAAGATTACAATGTACCTACCTTGGATTTGAAATATTGGCATCATGTTACAAATTGACAGCTCTGGGAATTGATTTCATTCTCCAATAAGAATTGTACATGTAATATCAATTGTTTTTATGTCCCTTTCCAGGAACAACAAAAGAGAAGGCTGAAGCAGACTATATTGCCAAAGTGGAGAGTCTAAAGGCCAGCATTGGTTTAAAATAGGCTCAATAATATCATGTAAGTTTGATATCTCCATTCTCATGGCATCAGACTGTATACCTCCTATTGTCAGAATAACCCTCTGATTGCACTGGGGTTGAAATCATGACACACAGCTTTTGTGCACATGGCTTTCGGCCAATCAGCATTGCCCGCTTGTAGGAGGAGCAGAGTGGGCTCTGCTCAGCACACCTAAAGATGTTTGTTCCGTGTGTTGTGTAATAATGTAGTAAAAATCTTGTTAATTCTTTTAAAAGATATACTGAATGCATTTCCCATTTCTCTGGTATGCAGATACATCCCCCCCCCCATGTTGATCAAAATCAATACAGACTGAAGGCACATCACAATTTGTTTTTCTGCAGTCAGAGGGTGTTACACTGACAGTTTAGGAACTCTGACAATGGAAGAACGAATATCTCGAACCTGAAAATTAACCAGATTGCCAGAACTTGGTCCATCAAACAAAATAGGTAGCAGTGTGAAACGATTCCCAGCTTGGTTAGCAAGCAGAAGGCCCTGGGATTGATTCTGGGGCAGAGGCAGCTATTAGAAGACGCCAGAATTTAATGGTAGCTGAACATGTAGATGCTCGTCTTTCATGGTTGTCGATGAACCAGGGAAGTTAGAATAGTAGGTCAAGGCAATAAATAGTCTATCAAGATCTCATGATTGTGTCGGCAATAATAGCTCTGGTGTGAGCTAATGTTTTAAATTTTTTAATCCGACGTTAAATAAACTATCATATACCAAAATCTGATGAGCTGACTATGGTTCACTGTCAAATATTTCTATTTGTGACAGATTGTGACTTTTAATAGAGATTATTGTTGTTTATATTTTGCAGTTGTCGAGTTAGTCCTGTGCTGTCATCTCTCTGTGTCTCATCATTGCTCATCCACCGTTTCCAGTTGGCCATTGCTACATGCAGGCTGATTGGTCTTTAACAGTTCTCGGGGGATGTGGTTGTCCCTTAAATGGGCATCGCTTCTGAATTAAGCTTCCATATATGAAACGTGTGCTAGTGGTTCTTTTTTAGGCTTTTGAGAAAATTTTAAATTCAGGCATTTGATGAGGGTAGCTTTTGGATGTTGGTTGGGGGGGGGGGGGAAGGTGTCAGAAATCTGGTGATCTTTGAGATGAAGTATCTTTTATCATACATCCTACATGTAATTCAACTTTGGTTCGTGATGACTGATTAGAAATATATTCTAATAACATATTTAAATTTACCAAACTGAATTATCGCACTATAGCGTCCTCATATATCCAGGAATAAAACTTAATCTTATTTTTTTTTTTTTTTTTTTTTTTGCGAAATTGGCAATTTTCTTTACGTTTTTATTCACCTCAGTTGATATTGCTGCTCCGGTGGATAGTTATAGCAATAATCTAGCCAAATACAGTCAAAAATAAATAATGATTCAATTCAATCCAGTCAACTATTTCCTGTCAATTATTTTACCAGTGTCCTCATTTTGCATTTTATATGATTCCTGATAAATGAATTAAGATCTAATTAGTTGTAAAAAATATATACAACTGAAGCAATGACATGAAGTTTACATTTTGTTTAGTAATTCTTGTTGACTCGATTGTATGTTATCTCTTTACACACATGTATTTCAGAATGCGAGAACAATTTTTTAAGTGCTCTATATGAATATCTAATAAATTAAGAACAATAATTATCTATGTGATTTGTGTTCAAATTTATTTTCCAAATCTAATAGTTACTGACAACCTGTGTTGTGAAGTTATGAGTCAAAAGTTGCCAACTGAATGAGAGAAAAAAAGAAATGTATTTTGAAAACCTTTCGTAATATCCTTCCATTTTGGCCGAAGGGTATTGTCGCCGTCATGTACGTCCGATTGTCGGTCGCAGCTTTCTCGTTACCAAGATATCTTTAGAAAGTTACCCTAGGTACACCAAATTTGCAGTGCACATCCATATGCTCGTGACCCAGAACCGTACTGAATCTGGACCCGATTGGGTGGAAACTTTGGCGACCATCTTTAATTTATGCGAAACCATTAATCTTTTGTATCTCGGAAACCATTTCACTGTTCAGTGTGAAACTTGGTATAGATCATCGATACATGATCAAGAGACTTGCAATGAATAACTACATCAGTTCTTCTGAGTGGCGGAAAGGATGGGCGGCCATCTTTAATTTATGCAAAATCATTAATGATCTCTGTCTCTGATACCATTCAAGTGCTCAATGTAAAATTTGGTATACATCATCGATGCATCAAGAAACTTAAGATGAATGACAGAACTGGTTTCTCTGATTAAGCGAAAATCTTGGTAGCCATCTTTACTTTACGCAAAATGATGTATTTCTCTGATACTATTTAAGTGTTCTATATGAAACTTGGTATAAACCATCGATGTATCAAGAGATTTGCATAACAATATCAGTTCCTCTGAGTGGTGAGAAGGATGGGCGGCCTACTATCTTACGCCCATTCTCAATCTCCTTATATATCCAAAATATCAAGATTTGATGGTCAAATTTTAAATGGCAAGTGAGCAGTTTGACCACCAGAGGTCAAAAGTGGCCGCTATGTCTAAAAAAATGCAAATGTGATCTGGGCATCCACCCCTACGTTATACAGAAAGGTACTGTGCATACATCTGGCATGAATGCCCGCTTCTAACAAAAAATGCCATCGGGACTTTTTGAAAAAGCACATTTTTGTGATTTGGGCGGCCGACTATTGTGGAGATAAGCAGGGAAGTGCATGGTTGAATGGAAAATGCAGATATGGCGTCCTGGGTTGGAAATGAGCGCAACCCCCTCGTATGGAAATGATCCGACGGGTAGTTCGTCATTGATTACGCAGGTGAGTGGAACTGTCATGCTATTTTTAGTCTCTTTTTATATGCCCGCCAAAAGGCGGTCGTTTTATGTGATGGCGGTTTCCGTCCGTCTGTCCGGTTCTCGTGTCCGGTCTATATCTGGGACAGTTTCCTATCTACAGTTCCAATTTTTGGTGAGTGGATACCCTACGGGGAGACAATGTGTCGCGTACCAAAATGAAGGTCGAGGTCAAAGGTCACTGGCCTACAGGGTTCCTCCTGGTCCTGGATTTCCTTGATTTCCTTGAATTCTGAGAAAATAAATTCCAGAACCTGGAATTCCTTGAATTCTCACAATATTTGTACAGAGTCCTGGAAAAATCCTTGGATTTTATTGTCCTCTTCCCCCTCCCCTCCCAAAAAAAAAATCTGCCACAATTAATTCCTGGAATTACTTTCTAACAAACTGAATTTATTCTTCCATCTAGTCAGATCTGTATGAAACATGATAGTTGAAATACATATTCATTTCATTCTAATGAACATTGTTGAATTTGCTGAATGAAACATGGTAAAAGGTGTTAAAAAATGTCCCAAGACAATTCAGTTAAAGGTCCTGAAAAAGAGTTGTATGGGCCTGGAAAAGTCCTGGAAATATCCTGGAATTTTGTCTATCCACAGTTGCAATTTTTTGTGAGTGGATACGCTAGGTGGAGACGATGTGTTGCGTACCAAAAGTTGAGGTCAGAGGTCAAAGGCCAATGTTGCCTAAAATCAGGAAATCATTGATCATTGACAGTTTTCTATCTACAGTTCTAATTTTTGGTGAGTGGATGCCCTAGGGGGGAACGATGTGTTGCATACAAAATGTAGGTCAAGGTCAGAGTTCAAAGGTCAGTGTGACTGAAAAATTAGGAAATCCTTAATAATTTCTAATTTTTTGTGAGTGGATTTGAAAGGGGGGAAATGAAGTATACCAAAAAATAGGTCAAGGTCAAAGGTCAGTGACCCCAAAATCACGAAATTATTAAAAATAACATTTTTTTTGTTTCAATAAATACATTCGGGGGGACACGATGTGTCACCTACCAAAATGTAGGCCAAGGTCAGGTCAAGGTCACTGACCCCAAAATCGTGAAATTGTTAAAAATCATAATTTTTTTAGTCCATTGACCAATTAAGGGGAGCTGTTTTGTCATGTACCAAAACTTAGATCCAGGTCAATAGTCAAGGTCACTGTGACCCCAGAATTAGGGTCAACGGTCAGTGTGACCTAAAAATCAGGAAACCATTAAAAAGTACTAATTTTTTGTGAGTGGATTCAATAGGGGGAAATGAAGTGTCGCATACCAAAAATTAGGTCAAGGTCAAAGGTCACTGTGACTCCAACATCAGGAAATTATTAAAAATAACATTTGTTTTGTGTCAGTAGATACATTTGGGGGACACGATGTGTCACATACCAAAATGTAGGTCAAGGTCAAACGTTAAGGTCACTGTGACCCCGAAATCGTGAAATTGTTAAAAATCATGATTTTTTGTGTCCATTGAGAAAATTACGGGGAGATTTTTGTCATGGACCAAAATTTAGGTCAAGGTCAATAGTCAAGGTCACTGTGACCCCAGAATCAAGAAATCTTTGAAAATTTTTATTTTTTGTGTCAGTAGATGCATTAGGGGGACATGATGTGTCGCATACCAAAATGTAGGTCAAGGCCGAACGTCAAGGTCATTGTGAACCCCAAAATCATGGAATTCATAAAAATCAGGATTTTCATTGATACATTGAGGGAAGATGTGTCGTGTACCAAAATTTAGGTCGGGTCAAAGGTCAAGGTCACTGTGACCCCGAAATCAGGAAATCATCAAAATAGCTTTTTTTCTGCCGGTAGATAGATTAGAGGGACATGTGTTACATACCAAAATGTGGGTCAAAGGTCAAGGTCACTGTGACCCCAAAATCAAGAATTCATTAAAGTCACATTTTCATATGCCTGTCGAAGACGAGGTCGTGTAATGCGATGCTGTGTTCTGTCCATTCATCCATTAACAGTTGTTGTCCATGTGATATCACTAGTTTCAAGGTATGATTGGTACCGTGCCACACTTTGAGTTTTCTTTACTCGCGTGGCAAAGAGCCATACATTTTGAAATCAATTTGTCAAAGGTCAAGCTCACAGTGACACCCAAAACTGAATCAAGTTTTCAGAGTTCTCTCCCCTACATGTTTATGGCATTTGTCCTGTGGAGTTGTCTCCCATGTTTGAAACAGCTACATTTAGTTAAACTGTTGTGAACTAAAAACCATACATTTACTAATTCAATAGGGAGAGGGGTCCTTCATGAACTACATACCTGTTTATCAACTCAAGAACAAAGGTTTACTTCAACACTTTCTTCATCCTTCATGAAAAATTCTCTCGGCTGAAAGGAACCCATTTGCAAGAAAACTACTATTTTCTTGACTATTGTCGATTTCAGTGTGGGATATGTGAGCTCTCGGCTCTTGCTTCAAGGTCAACTAGTTACCAAGAGTAAAACCCAGTTTAGTTTATCATTCAATATAAGATGTGATATATGTTACATTCTCAGAAGCACAAAATTG
This sequence comes from Hanleya hanleyi, assembly GCA_036873755.1. Taxonomy (NCBI): domain Eukaryota; kingdom Metazoa; phylum Mollusca; class Polyplacophora; order Lepidopleurida; family Hanleyidae; genus Hanleya; species Hanleya hanleyi. The sequence goes on from JAVTVY010025483.1 coordinate 56,028, forward strand.
TATAACTTTCTCTGGATTGCTAGCTACCAATTGGAATCAAGGCTATTAAACAGCCTTGAAATTTGGACCAATGTAATTCCAGATTTTCGGGCGTATATTGAAACCCCTTGGGCTCTTGTTAAAGTTGGTGTTAAGGTTTAAACAGTTCATACCTAGCTGTGCTAGAAGTCAGAGTTGTCTCCCTTTATCTTTGTATTACACATTGTATATCAAAAGCTCTTGAAAAAAAGATGAGACCAATTCACTCGCCCACTAGTTTCACCATTTGGAAATCTTTTCATCGCGGACAGGATCGCGGCGATCTCTGGGTCTCCTCGTCTGGGCAAGAAATGAGGATTACAATGAATAATTCTTTTATTCAAATTTTACAATACTTTACAGCACCATTAGTCTGTCTGACAGTCCATGTAGACATAATATAATATTTAATAATCCGGACACACCCTTCCCCCATAAAATGTGGCAGAAACATGAGTTAACCGGATTGGATATATTATTTGCAGGCGAAGAATGTTGAACATCAACGTATACGTGACTGACGAGAAGAAGTTAACAGCTAATCGACTAGCCTAATATCGTTATCATGCAGGCATAATTGACATACAGACAGACAAACGCCTCGGCAAATTTCGACTATCCATTTACACTTAACTCAGAAACTCTGGTTGTGATAGATGAATATAGGGTAAGGGGCGTGGCTTTCCTATTCAGCAACAACAACCGAAAAAGTAGACTCCTTAGCCGATGTTTTCGGGCTACATATACACTATGGCACTTTATCCCAACGGTTACCGTATGGCAATGATTCCTATTTGCAGAGGCGTTTAGCGCAAATGATCCTTGTTTAACATACTTTTATGTGTAAATGTCAAGTTTGACTTCACGAGAGACCGAAACTCGGACGAGTCGAAAGACACGTCGGTAGTTATTTGCTCACCATGAACAATATGTACGCGAGTAATGTTTGTGGCGAGTAGAAATTGCTGTTGGTCGACTTGTCTGAATTTGGAGCTTCAATCAAACTTAAACTGAACAATCGCTGATCTGTAACCAAGAACTCCTATAAAAATGAAAATGATATAGTGTCGAATTATTTCACCGTTTGTGGTAAATGGCATCGACAAATATTTATTTTCAAAACAACTATAGAGATGAGGAATGGCTGGAATTCTGGACCTCGGTTATTTTATGGAAAGGCGCCACCATAGTTACCTCATCCTCCCTATCGCAAGTTGGCTGGACTTATCGGTTCCATGAACTGCATGCACGTTGATCAAAGCTGGAAAGATATGCTTAACTTGACCATGGAGCCTACTATATAGTAGGCTCATGACTTGACCGACAGTAGGCCTATGTCGAGTGATTGTGTTCCCGTCGGCTTTTCCCCAGACCCTCATTTACGTGAAATTGACACAGGAATGTATGTAGGGGTGATTTTCAGACTAACCGAATTGGGACAGTCAGTATTTCGGAATGCATATCTGTTCAATAAGTAAGGATATGTTGTGCTCTGAATCCAAGGTCACAAGTCACTTCCTTCGTAGCAATTCGCCTACGATACCCAACAGACTGTCAATCCATGCCCGACAGGAAAACTTCCGCATACTCTGCAAAATTGGAAATACAAACGTGGGAGAACTTTCATTGAATATAATAGTGATCCAAAGATATATACATGGTTCTGAGATGTTCTCCGAAAGCGGTGAATGGACTGTGACATAGCCTGTTTAACAGTCCCATTCTCATCGTGTATAAAACTGTGCGAGGGATTTGAAAATGCCCGTCGGCAAAGCTCGCCTTCATTCGAAAAGTTCCCGGGTCGGGTGTTCTCTGCCTTGAAGCCGCGCTTTGATTGGTCCATACCGGTGGTCACGGGACATGACCTTCGTATGGAAATCAACTGACCCAAAAGCGGAGCGATATTTAGGTCTGGTTTTAATTCGACTAAGATAATACCGATGTAAGAATCAATGTCCGGTAGGATAGAATGTCCTGGTCCTATCTTTTAACCCACAAAAGACATTTTTCCCTGTCTTGTAACTCGGTTGAGACATGCATTTCTGAAGAGAAAGACTGCATATGAACTAGAACTCTTTCATGTATAATTCTCTATTTGATCCGAGTTTCTCGGAAGTTATCTCGGAGGAGAGTTTTACCACAGACAGGTAACTCTGGTGCGTATTTACCACTTGTGAAAGGCCATGTAAAGGCCATTTACCACTTGTGAAAAGTATTTCCCATATGTAACATATGTTGTTGTTTATTCATTAAACCATTTTCTTACCTTCAAAACTTATTTGTCCGTCGTTATTTTTATCGGCCATTTTGAAAAAGCTCTCAACCTCTTCATCTGAAATGGACTCGCCCTGTGCCTGCACCATCATCCTGAGCTCACGTGCGTCAATCAACCCGTCCTTGTTGGTATCAAATTGGTCGAATTCCTCTCTAATCTCCTCTCGTACGTCATCTATTGCGTCAGGAGATGCAGAAGATGCTGGCGATGCGAATTTCATCCAAATCATTCGAAAGGTTGAAAAAGTTAACGGGGATTTATCTGAAAAATACAAATGTGAGGGCTTACAGGCCATCTTGCCAAAATAGTTCATTCAAATTTATTGGTATAGGCCTACAGAGATACGTATATAGTTTAGACAGACCAGTAACCTGTCATGTTGTTGTTGTTACCGTACTTGTTTATTGGAAAAAACTTGGAATAAAACGTCGAAAGTAAGCTGCAACTGCACGCTTTATATAATTAAAGTTGGTTGAACAAGCTACATGTATATAGTATGCAAAATTTATATTCTAATAAAAAGATAGTCAATATTTCGTTAAATTTTATATTAGGACTACCAAAATGTCCTATATTTGTCATTATTTCCAAAATATCCAGTTTTGATAAAACCCCCGTAATCTTTATTAACTGTGGAGACGAGGGATAGGCCCCATATGGAAAGATATGATGAACAACATTTTTGCAGAACTTGGTATCCCGGTAATTATCCGAAACAGGTGATTATGAAAGCCTAATTATCTCACTGTGGACCCTATTTGATATATATTTGTGGATATAATGGCCGCAGACATTTATTAAATATTTACACAGGGAGCATGATGAGAACATGTACTTGTGAGCACCACTTGAGGACAGAACCAGCGGGCATCCCAACCAATATTGCCCCAAATGACTGCCGACATGCCTGTGTGGCAATACATCGGTGGAACAGAGTATACACACACGCATATGAGGGATGGCATAGATGACATATGTAACCAAAATAAATATAGGCTAAGGCGTACAAACCATTCTGTCCCATCTTCTCTAGAGCTGATGTGATGTCCTCAACCGTCAGATTGTTCCCGAATTGATTCAAACATCCAACGACTTTCTCTTTGTTAAGTCTCCCCGTTGTTGCTCTGCTAAGCGCTTCATATTGATTTCTTACTTCTGAAATTTTGTGAGAAGATAATTTTCAAACATGCTATATCTCTAGAACTGGGAATCGATGGAGTTTTTGGATAAACGCGAGCACGATTACTCTCCCTTGCTATCGATACGAATGATTCAAAATAACTACAATCTCTCTGGACCATCAAGTGGTCTCAGGGGCAGAATGCAACAGTCTACTAAAAAATGTTTTAAGGATGTCCGCTGGTGATTTTGGGCTTTGGTGACCATTTAGCCTTTTCTTCCTATTAGGTTATCTCCCTTTCCTAGGTTAAGAGATAGGATTTCCTTTAAAAGTCTTCTATCCGAGAATTTTGCAATATAAGAAAAAGTTAAATACTATTTAATTTTTTATTTTTTATTTTTCATGAATATGCTTCAAAACCAGGGCTATTCCCTATGTTTATGGGGTTATCAAATGGAGCATGGGTCAGTGTATTTAACAGTGTCTACAGCTAAAAATGCACACGAACGTATATTTTTTTTTCCCTCATATTACACAATTATGAATGCATCAACACACATTATTCAAAAAGTTAATTACTTTGATTTACCCACAGCGGACGTCCTTAAGCAGATGTAGCGATTTCCAAGACGACGTAGTGAATAGAATATGATTCCTACTCGTTTCATGGATAAGGTATATCCAAAGCTTGGTACCGATCCATACCCTGGAACTCGAGATATCCCAGACCACGGAAAGTTAACAGACGGATATCGCTATCGTGTTATATGACCTCATTTCACAACGGGGGTATAAAGACGTATCGTGTTATATGACCTCATTTCACAACGGGGGTATAAAGACGTATCGTGTTATATGACCTCATTTCACAACGGGGGTATAAAGACGTATATCTTTTTAGAAACATATGAGCATTACCCATGATTTTGCACCAACCCTACATTACTCACGTTGTGGCAAAAGACGTACATGATTTTTCGCGGCAAAAAAAAAAAAAAAAAAAAAAAAGGATAACAGCTGTATATAGAATGTACAAGATGGTTCCCTTAATGTTGAACAACACCCATGAAAATTTTACTAAAAATAGTATGGCAATTCCAGCCACACGTGTGGTCAAGCCAAAATACCCGTCGGATCATTTCCATAAGAGGAGGTGCTGCCAGTTCTCAACTCACGACGCCATATTTGCATTTTTTATTCAACCTGTTCCCTGTTTATCCCACTATTTAAGACTCGAAGATTTCGTGGGTTTGTCGTAGTCTCGATTCGGGAGTCACATATAGAATACCTCTCGTGATTGTATACGATGTAAATTTCTCCACGGTTGAATATGGCAGGTTGGAATATATACTCACGAATTTTCAAATGACATCACTCAATCCGTGAACAGTTTAGCGCCCCTGAGAAGCATTGCAGTTCAACGAGTTCAGAGCCTGTTTAAGGGGGATTTATACCCGAAAATCTGATTAATTGAAAATTCCCACCTCTTGTCAGTGTTTTGGGATTTCTTCCTAATGACTTTGAGTATGGATATAAAAATTCACCCACCTGTCAATCTAGACACGAGAAAGATATTGAAAGAACAAAAACGAAAGAAAATTATTTGACATTTACATTAATTGTGTATGTAAATTTAGTCAATGGGACTGTCAATCGGGCTTAACCCATTTAAGTATAAGAACCCCAAATGCAGTGTCAAATTGATCTACATGTATCAAACCATACAGCCGGATTGTTATGAGCCCAAATATAAAGTCGAGTTCACTTGAGAACAGGAATATGAAATGAAAAGTTTATATTGAAAATGATTTGGTTAATGTTATCACCTGTACTATATGAGGAAAATAGTGATCCAGTACTATTGCTTGGCACTTGTTAATCAATTTGACGCTACGTTTTAACTGGGTTAAGTCCGATTGACAGTTCCATTGACTGAAATTACACACAAAATAAATACAAATATAATTTAATTTTTTTTCATTTTTTTTTATTTCAACATCTTTCTTGGTCTAGGGCGACAAGTGGGTTAATTTTCATGACCATACTCATAGTCAATGGGAAGAAATAGACACAAGAGTGCAAAGGGGTGGGAAACGTTGATTAATCAGATTTTCGGGTATGAACACCACTTAACGAGTTCACACCATGCAAAGCCTCAACTCTGAACGTATACTCAAACCGAAAACAAACGGCACGATGTTCGAATGCAAACTCAGAATGAAAAGCCGAGTTCTGGACGAATAACCAGTCTGTAGCCAGTCGGACACAGAGTAACCTATTTCCAAACGAAGAGTATAACTCAGAACGAACGAGCTGTTTCACAACGAACAACGTTCCTTCGGAAATTGTTGACATTATTGACATTGACATTTTGACATAAATGGTCGCCCATAACTATGCGGCTTACATGAAGGCCAAAATATTAGCAGTAGACGGGAAAATCCATGTAGAAATCAGTAGTATGAGTATTAGCATACAATGATTGGCGCAGTTAAATTACAATATCATGGTTCACTGTCGGAATAAACTGTGGAAATAACAACAGCAAACGCTCGCGTGCAAAATATAGAAGTTTAGTTGGAAGAATATGAAAGACATGTTTATGGCTTTGCGCCCATTGAACTGGATAACTGTCACACATGCTATACATTTTATGGATTGAGCGAATGTTTAGACATTCTGGACATATTGGAATTTTTCCTGTTGACAAGTTTGACATCATACATATCTGTCCGTGTGATTGGTATAATTCGTTAGTATATAAATTCGAATTTGCCAGTTTCAGATGTGCCATGTAAGACGAAGTGACATGAACGAATTTACGGGATTCTCAATAGTGGTAAATGAGGAAGGATACGGCCATTGTTCCATTTGCTAACATGAGCAGTGTGACTAACGTCACAGGACCTACGAAGTAGGGTGGGCATAAGAACTCCAACGCGAACTGAACTCTTGGAAATCCCCACCCCCATTTGAAATCCTGCCTATATTAAGATGGGCACTGCCCAAGTCAGAATCATCAGTGATTTTCATCAAAAATCACCAGAAATTTTCATCAAAAGTAGGTCAGCTCAGAACTTGTTGTTAACAGGGAGAGAGAGAGAATTAAGGCTTAACATCGCATTCAGCAATATTTCAGCTATATAGCGACGACTTGTTGTTAACAGTCTCCTAATGCGCCTTCATTCCAAAAATAAATAACGATCGCCGATTTAATTTTACAATTTTTTAACTAAAGGAAACAGATTGAATAATAAAAAGTTCAGTAGATTTCAGGCTTTACGTGTGAAAATACATTTACATCTCTTTAATGGTGTTCAGTGCCCTTGTCCAGGACAAAAACAACTTTTTGAATCGCATTATTTTCCCAACAATATAACAAATTCTTATATATAGTCCTATAGTAGAAAGGTAGCATTTATGTAGTTTACGGTAATTCAACTCAAGACCAACACCTTCCCGGCACAAGATAATAACGATTCTATGTCATTCTCCTATAAGCATGACCGGTACAAAGACGAATAAATAGCATCTCTACATCACGTTGTTATCTAGATGTATGAGACAACACATGTTGGGTATCGGCAATCTGATGAATGTAAAATTTGAGGATTGTACAGCCTCTTAATACTGATTACATATCTGTTTAATTTCGTTTCCCATAATGTAGCAGTTAGTCAAAACATGTGTGTATATAGCAAAAGCTAAGAACGCTGGCGTTGAATGTATGTGGATATTGAAAAACTCAAAATGTCTTACGGAAGAACTTGATGCTAAAGGCCCCATACCGTACAGACATGTATCCACATGGGATTTCTCGACTCTCTATACTACAATTCCTCATCAGGATCTTATTGACCGTATAAGTTCATTAATAGTATCTGTGTTCAAGAAAACTGATCGTAGATATATTAATGTCGGAAGCCATAAAGCATTCTTTAGCTCGACTACATACAAGAGATATCATTCATGGGATGTTTCTTTTGTTTATAGAGTTGCTTGAATTTCTCATTAAAAATATCTATGTGAAATTTGGCAACACAATATATCAGCAGCATATAGGTATTCCAATGGGTACTAATTGTGCACCCCTGTTGGCTGACCTGTATCTGTTCTCTATGAATATGACTATATGCAGGCGCTTTCAAAAACCGATCCATTCAAAGCCCGTTCCTTCTCATTCACCAAACGCTATATAGACGATCTTCTCGCTGTGGATAATCGCTATATAAATGAAGCAGTGAAGGATATATATCCACCTTCACTGGATTTGAAGGAAACTACAGATAGCCCTACAGGCACATCTTATTTAGATCTCTATCTCTATAAAAATGAAGCGGCATTCTCTCTCGTCGACTTTATGACAAAAGAGATGATTACAATTTCGACATCGTAAACTATCCCTTTCTGGATAGTAATATTCCAGTGGGACCTGCATATGGCGTATACATATCTCGCTTAGTAGCATTTGCTAGATCCTGTGTTAAATGTGATGATTTTAATCAACGTCACAAACATTGTTGCAGAAACTTATAAAACAGGGCTATTCCACCAAGCGCCTCCACTCAAAGTTTCTCAAATTTGGCGATACATATCGCATGCTGATAGCAAAGTACGAACGTAGCGTGCAAGATCTATGGCGCTACGTTTCGTAACTTGTGTCTAATTCCGCTTAACCCGGGGTTAGGGGCCGTATGAACACATGTACTTCAATATCCTCATGGTGCTCATATGAACAGACACAATCAAAGCGTGACTGAGATACATCTTTTTTGGATAACGACTCTAAAACGAATATTACGGATTAAGAATACTGATCAGCGATACGGATTTGATATTTTTGGAACACCATGATGTCTTGCCGGCATCATTGAAAACTGTTGACCGCTTCTCTCTTGCAGGAAACAAGCCTATGTTTATGTATACTATCATTGTCTTTTTGAATTTGGTGCTAATACTGTTATATGGAAAATGGACTAGGTCTTTGGATTATGGACGCGGATATTCTCTAATGGACGACGACTGGATTATGAATGACGGACTAGACGCTTGAAAAAAAAAAAAAATCAAGTTAACGGCAGCTGTTCAACTGTCCCCTGGAACGGTAATAAATTAATAAAGACGTCAACATGTGAACTCATAGAATCTGCACTGTCGATGGTTTAATGTAATACCGGTGCCATCCGTTGTGATATTTTTTTAACTCTCAGACAGATCTGTTTATCTTTGCTCCGACCTCTAAGAACAATTTAATTATTACACCATGGCAGTATTAACTGCATTCTCGAATCCCAAGCCTATCAGACTGTTAGTTCTGATCTGTTTATAGGCCTATTGGGAGTGACACAGCTACACTGCTGTGACCTCTAGCTCTCAAAACAATTACGTATGGCATATCCCACCAGGTTTTGTACTGTGTTATATATACAGTGAAACATACAGCCAAGGGTTCCCGATGGGCATGACAGTGCACTCGCTGAGCCATCAATAAATAATAAAAAAAATAATTATAAATCAATCATCATTTTCATCAGAATTCGATCAGCTCAGAACTTGCTGGTAACAATGCCCTAATGCACGTTCATGCCAAAAATCAAGGTTCTAATGTCAACGGTTCTCCTTATTTTGCCGACGAAAGGATTCGGATGGACTGACTGACTGACTGACTCAATCATTACCGGACAATTTGCGATCTGTAGCCTGCTTCGTAGGAACATGTCAAGTCACGTTGAAAATCGTTATGTCCTCTTACATGAACTATATCCCAAAACCTAAAATGCAAGATCTATAATCTCTAACGCGACAGTCTCAAGAAGTATTCGCGCCTTAAGGAGTAGAAGCTGGAAACCTGTTGAACAGAAAATAGCAAGTATGGCGTCGTGAGTTGAGAACTTATAGAACCACCTCCTGTGAAAATGATCGGACGGGTATTTTGGCATTGACTACACAGGTGAGTGGAATTGACAAACTATTTTAGTTCATTATTTACGGGTGTTGTTCAGCATTAAACCTCAATCGTACTAACATTATATCAAGGCTACTATGTGATATCTGACTGCAACTTGTTAGAAAAATCCAACAGACTCTTCGTACTCTGATTTGTGGTCTGCGGTTTAGATCGGGTCTTAATATTATCTTTCATGTACACCGGAACAATCATTTAGATTGCCTGTATCTTGCGCATACTTGGATCAATATATGTAATATCTAGTGTGCATCAACATACGAGACGCGATCTATACAATGAGCATAGACAGAGTCACCTGTAATACCGTACGTGCTACTGTTCATCACAACTGGATACAAGGCGGTATGAAGTATTGATTATGAGCAATTACCATGGAAACAACTTATCAATCATGAAACTGCATAGTGCTGCGCAAATAAAAGCGAATGCTCAGCTCTGTCTGTTCCATTACACTGATCACATTTGTGCTTTGTTCGATTTCCTGACGTTCACTGATAGGCCAAGACTCAAGAATTGACCTTTCGTTGCAATTTTCTGGTGACAACTCAGTGTTTATCCTAAAGCATTTTATGGGTATTTCTCTTCACACGCCCCAGTGGGGCTCCCGGGGTTGACATGGGATGTCGTCGTGCACAAACCAGGTCATGGTGAGAATAGGCCTCAGCTCCTCCGACAACTTGTCATAAGAGGCGACTAACAGGGGAAATCCCGTGGGGGTTTCCCAGTGTGAGAAGGAATAGGACTCAATTATCGTGATATGGATGAAAAATAGTTGAAAGCGAAATTAAATAATATTCACTCACTCAGTCACTCCCTTCACATGTACAAGTTCCCACATTTTCACTTGCACAGTAATTGGAAAATTCTCCAAACAGTAGTGTCCATTCTTTTAACATTGTAAGGGGGGGGGGGGGGAATAACTTCAGAATTTCTTGGATAAACTTGTCCTATTTTCAATTAGACACCATAAATTTAACATGACAAGATAGGAGTGAGACACGCTGTTGTTAGGAATAAGTGAAAAAGTGAAATTGGCAGACCAGGTTAACAAATACTGAATAAAAACTTGAATTATGGTCTGTTTGTCGTGGAGTTCTCCCCTCACTCCTTTTTTAAAGGTTAAATGAATGGACATCATCTGTTTCGTGCAGTTCCCAATTAATGTGCCGGCATGTGAAAACATGAGAAAGTTTGCATGTGAAGAGAGAAAACCCATTTAGTACTTTTGAGATAAAAATCAAGTTGCCCCCCAAGAAGTGTTCAATGAAACTTAATTTAGAGGTATAATTCAGGACTTGGCCCATCCACCCTGTTATTGAGTTCAGTAGTGCGGAGAATACTTTTGAAGAAGCAAAAAACGTTCCATATACAGCAACCTTAAAACCATTCAAACTATAAACGTGATTTACCTTTCTCTTCTGCTACAGAACGGAAATCGACGTGGTCTTGTTCGTCTTCCTGAAAAACGTAAATATTGAAAGTTTGCAAGATATTGGATCCCAAGTGTGTTTGTCAAGCCGTTCTGGTATTTATTAGTTTTTTTTATATATATAAAAACATCTATTTAAAAAAAAACACAATAAAAGTGTGCCGTTTCACTATTTATTCATTCATTTTTTATATCAAAAATTCTGTTTTTCTGCATTTTGTTTGTTTGATATATATAAAAAAAATTGATGTCAAAATTTCTTATTTGATGCGAGTAAATGCATTTATTTTTTATATCAAAAAATCTGTCCTTTATACCGAAAAGTCATATTTTGGTATAAAAAAAGTTTATTTTTATATCAATCTTTTTTTTAATATCAGAAAAAGATATCCACAATATTTTTTTATCGAAAATAAACGAATAAATACCAAAACGGCTTGCCATAAATATGAGGTGCTGATTCACGTTTAAGATGTTCCTGTAATTTCGCAGTCATGGGCCCGGATACACTACCAGCATTATTTGGTCGCTGTGACCCAACATTTTTGGGTCAAAAACTTAGGGTTACTCGTTCCGACTTTAGTTAATTGGATCAAAATTCATTCCAATATAAAATCAGGTTAGGGCGATCCCGCTCTGTAAATATAGAGGTGACTTTCGATTCCTTCTAAACCAATGTTTCAAAACTTCAGCCGCATTAACCTATCTATTGTTCTATGTCTTAAAGTTAATTTGCCATTTGAAGACCCAGTCAATGCTGTTTTAACAGCGCGACAGATTTTTATGTCACAAATAAACCTGTTTCAATTCTATGCCATTAATCTCCGTCAGGAAGATGATACAACGTAGAAAACGGAAGTTAAAACTAAAAGTTAGCTCCCCTAGCGGAGAGCTGTCCGCCCCCAGGAGAGCCTCCCATTCACTCCAGTGCATTACTATAAAGGTGTCTGCACAAACCATTCTCGTCCTCTATTCTCTGTTGTACCTCGACCAGTACACAAGAAGGAAGTGTTTATACAACCTGGGTTGTTGTTGTAACGACCCGCGTATCCTTATCGGTTTTGAAATTGTGTTATTTTCTTGTCGGAAATTCTTTCATTATTGTCGGAAATTCTTTCATTAGTTTTGTCTGAGTTTCCGATATCTAATGCATGTAATTCGTGTGGGATTGTTGGTCCAGTTTGGACTCTCACACGGTTTGTTTTTCTTGTAAAGAGTTTGTGTTAGGTATTATGAGCCCGTTAGCGTGGGGAAATTATATATCCAGGCTAGACGGGTTTTTACCTTTTACTGGCCTCTGACGATCCGACCCTTTCGGAAATCGACAGACGCTTGTTGGAATTTGCTCTTGTTAAATGTCATGAATGCTTTAAATGTTGCCCTTAGAAAGCAGATCTTGCCCGCCTTTGTAAATATTCCATAGCGGGAACGACTTTTCTCAGCCTTGAGCATGTACAGGTCTGGCTGTGTTAGCATGAATTGACACAGCCAAACCGGTTTTTCTTTGTCTAATTCAACAAAGATTTTCCTTGCCTGAGCAGTCTTTTGTTCTCGTCGGACAAAAGATTGCAGTGGTTTTTCCACTGAACGAAATGAACCTCATGTTGATTTCTCCTTTGCGGGTTAAACGCAGTTCTAAATCCATGTTATCTCGTTTTAGGGTCGGTCGTTTGGACCTACCTTTGAGTGTCAAAAATTTGCGTTTCCGTCTATCCAGGAATCAGCGACTCTATATCGTAAACGTCTTGTTACTTCATTTTTAGACGATTGGGTTTTATCCTGGGTGTGAGACCCCGTATTCTGTTTTTCACATGTTGTCGTAGCTTTCGTCCACCGGGGAATTTCTAGTATCTTATATAGGTCACCACGTGGTCTGTCTTCAAAATGTTTGGGCAAATCTTTAGACTTCACATGGTTTGTTTTTCCCCATCTGACATGTGTCTCGTACGTCGCTAAGTTTATTGGCTCTGGTCGGAGTTTTTCAAAATTTATATCTTGAAATTATTGCCCGACAATATTTTCTAAAGTCAATATAAATCTTAGGCTTATCTGATAACTCAGCCCTGCGGGATGGAGTCCATGTTTATTCAATATCGCGTCTCCTTTCGTACTACAAGTACCCGCTGTGATTTTGTTGTGGGGCGTCCTCGTTAATTTTGCTTAAATCTGTGACAGATTTAGATTCATCTTATTGTATAAAACACCTCTTCGAGGCCGTATACAAATTTAACTGGAGGAATACCAATAAACAATCAAAATCAACATATTATTCCAGCTGTTTAGGCCTAATTCTCTGTCGCAATGCGTCACGATAGGAGTTGTTTCCCTGGAGTCTGCCTTTCAGCGCGGGGCTTTGAAGGCCGATTGTGATCTCTACAATAAACGAATAGGTTTGGTTTCGTTGATTCATGAATTTATGCTTTGAGTTTGTGTTGATCTCAAGTAGGGCTGTAATTGGTATCCTCTTCGGCGGGGGTTTTTCATAATTCTTCCCTCCGAAGAGTTTTGATAATTCATTTGCAGCCGTAAATTTTTCATGTTGTTGTTGTTGCTTCTGTTCGGTCTCGCATTTTTGGTAGGATCATTTTTCATACATTCAGTACCTTGGGCCTACCAAAATGTAATCTCTTGTTATCAAGTATTATTACGTTGATTTTGATATCCTATGTTCAAGAGAGACCTTACGGAGGTTTTATGTCTTTCAAACTGACATAAATATGAAGCATGATTGTTGCGTTTGTGTTACGTAACCACATGTCAACCCCTTTCTATTTCGACCCTGAGTCGCATCTTAATGAGCTTCTTTTCTAATCTCTTTATGGAATTAAGGGTATGACGAACAACAATGAGATCACGTGTGGGTTTACGTGAGTGAAAGTGTGATATCCTTGAAACACAATTGTCTGATGATTACATGAGTAAATCTATTCATCCATTCACACTTGTTTATTATGAAAGTGTGATATCCTTGAAACACAATTGTCTGATGATTACATGAGTAAATCTATTCATCCAATCACCCTTGTTTATTATGAAAGTGTGATATCCTTGAAACACAATTGTCTGATGATTTCATGAGTAAATCTATTCATCCATTCACACTTGTTTATTATGAAAGTGTGATATCCTTGAAACACAATTGTCTGATGATTACATGAGTAAATCTATTCATCCATTTCACCCTTGTTTATTATGAAAGTGTGATATCCTTGAAACACAATTGTCTGATGATTACATGAGTAAATCTATTCATCAATTTCACTCTTGTTTATTATGAAAGGGTGATATCCTTGAAACACAATTGTCTGATGATTACATGAGTAAATCTATTCTTGAGTAAACTCATTCATCCACTCAACCTCGTTTATTGTGAAACTCTGATATTCTTGAAACACAATTGTCGGATTATTACATTGTGATTTGTCTTTTTGTTTCACACCAAGTTGGTTCCATCTGTATACTGTTTGATGCTTATAATTCAGATGGAGTTATGCACTAATTTTAATTTCTTCCCTATGTGAAAATTTAAAGTTACGAGCATGAGTGGGAAAGTATTGGCCGGCAAGGATCAAGCCTAATGACTCGTAAGTCGTGAAGTCTTCTATGGTTTCTTCTACCAGGTATGTATTACTGGTTCAGTCTACTGGAGCATCTAACTGCTGTTTGTAATGTTTTTACTGCTCTTCTCGACAAATTGTTCATGCTAGGTCATTTCAAATTCTAAATTTTGAATAACCTCATTTTCCTGCCGGCGAGAGACTTTAAATGTATTTCCTCTCTTCGGGAATTTTTAAATTCTTTTTGGATCTTTCTTGGTTACCTGGGAAAATTCTTTGTTCTGAATGTTGGTTGTGTGACTATTTGGTTATTAATAGTAACATTTTTGTAAATGTTTAATATTCTCTCCATATAAATCTCCAGTACTGTATTTCATGTACAGGAGACAAATTACATCGAGAGAGATCATAATGTAACCATCTTCACTGACACATTTTCATATTCACTGACACAAAGATCCAAGATCCCATTTACCTCTTTGAGCTTACATTGGGTGATTAACGCTACAGGCATTTAATGTGTTCATCTCTACTGCGTTTTAAGAGAAGGAAAATTATTACAATCGACTACGGGGTTACTGTTTGCAACGCCCCTCTGTTACGTCGTGTACTGTTACAAGTTTGTATCCTGCTCCATTATGAGGATGTATATTCATTAAGTGGTTGTGAATGAGGAAATCACTACGTTGTTTATCATAGACAACGTTTCACATTACGCTTTCCTGTTGCATCTTGACATTTTCACTACACCGTCATGTGTCTCTCATACATCTGTGCGTCATTCTCTAACATCGGTTAGACATTTCCGGTACGCCATAACGCCACGGTGGGAGTGAAAGTCCGTTCGTTTGGCGTCAACCTACCACTTGTTTCAATTCTGCTCGGGTTTCTCACATTGTCATTTACTCAGGTTCGTTGTTATTCTACAGAGAGAGTTTGGTTCAGACCTTGTTGATTTCCAGGCTTGAGTTCAGAACATCAAGATTGTATTGGGATCAATAGTATTTGTCAAATACTGTTATATGGAATAGGTCTTGGGATTATGGATCTTCTCTGGGGACGACGGCGGGATTGTAAATGACGGACTAGTCACCTTTGAATTGAATTCAGCACAGTGTTGTATTAACACAGAACCATGTTGACTTTATCACTCAAACATTATGTTGGGATCCATTTACCTTAGGATGGTGCTTAAACAACACAATGTCTTCGTGGGGTACTTGGAGACAGTCGGGAAACTGTTTTTTTCCATCAAGTACTTTATTCCTGTTTAGACCATTACACCTTTGGTTAGACTTTGACATTATGGTTCTGTCCTCATCCTTAGGGTTGATTATTATATGTAGGACCTTACGCACTACATCTCTTTTGGGTTCGGTCTCTTCAGCGGATTTATTGGTCCTGGTGCCGAGGACGTGATATCGTTCCCGACTTTTTTCCTCGTAATTGACTTCCTCCTTCACCTTCACCAGGATATGGAGTCTCTATTAGCACCATGGGAGGCTATCTTTCTGCTCTGGCTAGGGTGTTACGGCTTACATTTGGTACTGACATTAACCTCAACGATAATATCTTTGCGCTTATTCACGCTGCATAGAATTAAGCAGGTTTGATTTGGTAGCAAATAGGAACATTGTTTATAAATGTTTGCTATTCACACATAAGTCGACCCATATAGATATGAGAGACTGGTGCAAAGTCGTTCATACCTGTGTAGGACCATATAGATACGGGACTTGATGAAAGACTCGCATTACAGTTGTGTGTACTCGCCAAAGATTACCGAAATAAGATATCGTGTGGTTCTGTGTGCTCTGATCATTCCACCTTTTGAACCCTTAAGAGTCCGTGTCTATATGAAGCTGTATCTTATAAGACGGACTTTGTGGCGGCGTTTGCTTTGGCGTCCAGAGTGTTTCTGAACTAAATGCTCTTGTAGATCTCCTATGACCTGGACAGCGGATTGTTCCTGCATTTCTTTTCGGCCCTTTTTCCTGAATTTATCGCCAAAAATGAGTCTGTTCGTTTGGGTCCGTACGCTCAACAATCGTACTCCATTCCTGTGTGGTCAGACTTTGTACATGGCCTCGAGGACGATCTTCTGCTATGTCCTTTCGAGCCTTTCGCCACCATCTTACTCGTACCGATCCGTTCACGGTTTTCGGCTATGGTTATTCTGTCCCTTCGCCTGTCAGCAAGGCTTGACATTTAAAAAGCCGCGTAGTTGAAGAAGACCATAAAATAGTCTTATCAATTGGCAGAAGGTAGATATTCCATTGACGCCCCCGCTATGTCTTCTGCTTCTAATGTGATTCGTGCCATCGCTGCGTCATGGCACGTAGGGAAGAACTGACCCCTCCTTGACAATGTCCTGTCTGGTGCCTGATCAATTAACTCCACGTTCACTAATTTCTGTCTGAGTGGTATGACAGTGCAATCAATAGTGTGACCACGCTTGGGCCACTGTGGCTACCCAGCACGTTGTGAGTAATTTCAGAAAAAGAGGGGGGGGGCGGCAAAATTGTCACCCTCGCAGCAAGACAGCCAGCTTGCTGTATCATCTCATCTCATCTCAGACATATTGTTATCATTACATATATTATATGATAAAGGCATCTCAGAAGGTAGAAATAAGTCAGTTGACCGGCCATGGATTTTATAATTACCAATGAAGGCCTGACACTAGGATAGGGTTTACTCCTAACTGCAAATTTTGCTTGTGTCTTCCAGAAACTGACTCCCTTCTAGATGTCTCAGCTGGGTCCCTGGCCAGTCTTCTCAAAAGAACACCTGCTCCAGTCCTAGGGTCAACATTAGTGACGCAAGTACAGAGGGTTGACGGCGAGCTTCGGGACCCAGGGAACTTGCACGGCAATTCCAACGTGTTTCTTCTCATCTCTCCTAGAATGGTGAATTGTCCTGAGGGTGCTTGTTTTACTGAGAGTGGTGTGGTCTTGGTGGCCCTCTAAGTTGGAGTGTCCCTCAGAATACTTATGGTCAGACCAAGTATCGCCCTGTATGTTCAAGGCTTGGGTTAGAGAGTACCATTGCAGTATCATACAGTGCCTACCAAGAGGACCTATCTAAGCGGCCGAAGGCACACGAGGAATAATCTTGGTTGGATTGCTGTACCACACCACGAGCACAGCTTCATGGATGGAGACAATCTGAAGATAAGTAAACTGTATCAGTTTCTCCAATTACTCTATGCAACTACGGCCAGAGTTAATTTGTGGAGTTAATGTCTCGATTTGATATCCATGTCTGTGTCAATCCAGCGATTACTAGTCTGCTATGGGAGTTACCACAAGGCCGAGATTCCCTCCTCCATATGTTGGTACTATGGCATAGAATTGAAACAGGTTTATTTGTGACATAAAAAGTAAACATTTATAAACAATGTTTCTATTTATTAACAAATCAAACCTGTTTCAATTTGATTGTCCCTCCCTCCGTCCCCTCATGCCGGCCTCAAACACTACGGGTCTCGGTAATTACAATGAGAATAGAGGACGAGAATGGTTTGTGCAGACACCTTTATAGTAATGCACTGGAGTGAATGGGAGGCTCTCCTAGGGGCGGACAACTCTCCGCCTAGGGGAGCTAACTTTTAGTTTTAACTTCCGTTTTCTACGTTGTATCATCTTCCTGACGGAGATTAATGGCATAGAATTGAAACAGGTTTGATTTGTTAATAAATAGAAACATTGTTTATAAATGTTTACTATTTGGCCTATTATTATGCAAATTAGATTGATGACAATTTATTTTATTTACTACCATTTATTGTGGATATATATGTCTATGTGCGTCTTAAGAGGATTTTGCTCAATTCGTTAAATGAACTGATTTATTGAGCAATCACGACATTTTAAACTTCCATTATAGAGAGCGAGATCGCCCTTGCCTGAAGAATAGATCCAGTCTATAGGTAAGCCAAGATGGTTTATCAGGGAAATATTCCGTGATATTATATCTCAGTTCACTGAAATTGGCATTTTTAGATAGAAATTCGACTGAATATTTTGGACCCATGAAGAGCCTGTCTGTTCACATCTTCACCACGTCAAGGTTTCTATTTGTGAGCCAAAGGCTATATCTAGGATAGAGATACCCCTGGTTTTAGCGAGGGTGGTCTGTTCACGGACCAGTGACTTCAGCTGATCAGCTACTGGGTTGTATAATTTCACTTTCCCCTATGTTTTACCCCAGGAGACTATTTTGAAACTGGTGATAGCTGGCATAATTGCCCCTCTATGGGGATATGTGCTCTATTTTTTCCAGTATTCAAAGAAAGTGTCATTATGCTTGAATACTGGGGAAATATAGAACATGTATTTACAATTATGCCAGCTATCATCACCAGTTTAAGATAGTCTGCAGGGTTAAAAGATTGGGGAAAGTGAAAATGAACAAAAATTTGACTGGTCCGTGAAAAGATAGGCTCTTCTTTGTTCTCTCAACAATGAGAAACTGTACCACAAAATTGTTTGGTCAAAATCGACCAATTTTTTCTACTCGATTGAATCATTCTACCAATGCACTGTGGAATAAATATACATCCGTAGCTCAGGGACAGTAGTCTGTCAGAGGTGATAGGCTAAACAATACTTATTGATCATTTATTGTAATATAATATCCGAACATGGTCGCATTTTCAAGCGCGAAAATGT
Organism: Hanleya hanleyi; assembly: GCA_036873755.1. Lineage (NCBI taxonomy): Eukaryota > Metazoa > Mollusca > Polyplacophora > Lepidopleurida > Hanleyidae > Hanleya > Hanleya hanleyi. The sequence continues at coordinate 75,068 of JAVTVY010025483.1, forward strand.
CATTTCTGGTATGTTAGCCCTTCATTCCTGATAGAACTCCGCCTTAATAGCCCTTCGGTAATTCATATTGGTTGGCCAGCGACAGTTACACGATGCCCGGTTATACAGATGGCTGTAATGCAATATACATGTATATCCAAGTTCCACCTGTTGCCGTACATGTTATACTGTAATGAATTTATCTCTGCTCCTTTTTTGGTCACAAAATATACTTAATTTTGTCTGACCTCGGAATAACTGAAAAATATAGTAAAAATGCGAGCAACTCACCATGTTAAACCTCAGCCTGATTACCAAATGTGGATATAACAGAAATGATGCTTATACCGGCCTCTCCCAACATCGACGACCACTGATGCTCGTGCTGGAGCGAATCTGCAACTCCTAAGTTGGAATAATTTGGAGCATCCATGTCATCCCCTCATACTACACGCCCAGGCGACTTATTGCGGAGCAAGTGATAATTGGCATTCATGGTGTACATGTAAGATACTCATTTACGCTGCATGCAAGCTAAATTAGACTTGGGCATCGACCGTATCTCTTTAAACGATCCAAGCAGCTGGTATGTGATACTTTATACACGCACCATAATTAACGAAAAGAAATATGTTCTGCTTGCGGACGGAACTTTATTATGTCCTCTATTTAGAGGGGGTAAATAGGAATCAGTTCATCTGTCCGTCCTTATGGCGAAACTTGTTCGGACGATATCTGAGCTACTATTTGTTCGACAACTTCGAAACTTACATGGAAGCTGCTTTCAGATGTGCACTGTCATATTTTTTCGTGTTTCGATGAATTTCCCCCGAGTTATTGTCCCTTATCCTCAACATCACTATATGCTTGTCCGGCCCATATCTCGATTACTATTTGATGGGCAACTCTGAAAATTACATGAAATATGCTTAGTACGTTGCAGATGTGCACTGTCATGTTTGTTGTGGCTTCCAATGAATTTCCCCAGAGTTATTTCCCTTGGTCGTCAACGTCAGTATATGCTTGTCCGGTTCATATCTGGGTTATACTATTTGACAGACAATTTCAAAACGAACATGGAAGATGCTTTGTATCTTTAGATGTGACGGTCATGTTTGTTTGATCCCTTTCGCTGATTTTCCACAAAGGTATGTCCCTTCATTAACGACTTCAAGATATGCTATAGTACACTGTTGTCCGGGTTGTATATCCCTTATTAATTGCCGAGTAGTTGAAATTTCGTAGTGATGCTTAGTATTATGTGGGAGTGCATTGTCATTGTCACTGTCACTTGCATACATGCTCAAATACATGCTCTATACATTCTTGTGCGGAGTGTATCTCCCTTAGTAATTGGCAAAGAAGTTTGCAATTTTCGACACTTGTTACCTGTTCCGATGATTTATCTCGAGTTATGGCCCTTTATCGTCAATATCAATACATGCTGTACATTCTAGTTCAGATATTAACTCCATGACTACTTGTCGAATAAGTTTGATATTTACCTGTTGAATAATAACTACTATGTCATAATGTTATCCTGCAGCCTGAAGTATGATATAGGGCGGCATACATCCAAGCTTTCTGTGCATCGTCTGAAAAAAAAACAAATCCTTTCAATCAATAGGGGACATTCCCTTGTAATATGGGGAGATTCCCTTGAATACTCGGGTAAAAACCTTTGATATACGGAGGGATTCCCTTAAATATCAGGGTATATTTTCCTTGTAATGTACTTACAAGATTCCCCATGAAAAAATGAAAATATTAAAATACTGTATATTCCCTTTTAGCAAGATTATCTCACTTCAAATTTTTATGAGGTGATTCCATGGCTGAAATATTAATGGGAAATATTCGGCTTTACAGTTATGGGTAAATCTCAAACCTCTAGTAAATCTTGGGTTGCATGCGCTTTGGTGGTAGGCCTATACTGTTAAAATAATCATGTGAACTGGAGTAGTCCACTGTCATAACTTTGTCTGTAAAATAAGGGTTTTCGGTATTTTGTTAGATAAAAAAAAATGCACACGGTAGTACATATCAGATAGGATAAGCGATTTATCAGATCTACTTTGAAAATTAGTACATCTGCGATCCAACTAAAATTATCTGCGTGGACCCAGTCAAATCATATCTATACAGAGATTTGCCTGGGCCTGTTTACCCCGGTGTATAAGTACAGTGGGCGGTAACCAAGTTGAATTGATTTGCATCTGCATTGATATAGCCTATGTCGATAGCCGAGAACGTCAACATTGTTTTCATTCTCTTCAGTAAGCCCAATGTTCATTTCACGTTCATCGATTTAAATTCTCAATTTCATGGCTAACCGAGCGTCCGCATCCTCGCGAGCCAGTGTATCAATCGATAGGTTATGATGGGTCTGCGAGGATTTAAGGATTGCCTGGACTTGTGTAGATGAGCGTCCGAAGAATAAAACCGCGTTGTACTTCTGATTGACGCAAGCTCCGTACATATAAACGACATTCAAATGATCCTGGTACATACCTGGGGGCATGTAACCGGACCCGTGCGAATGACATCGATACGATAACCGTTGACAATTCCTGGCTACTGCATTGTTTCCAGTCCCCTTATCATAGTGTATGAGAGCCCATAATAATTCTAAGCCGTTCCGGTTAATCATATCGCAACTGTGCGAGATTCAATATCGAAGTCTGGGATTTTTCTACGCATAGAAGACTTGGGTGCTCCAATTGAGATCAAAGCGCATCTCGAAGCAAAATCAATAGTCGCTAATGACTTTCATATCAAAGGTTGCACATCGCTTCGTATGGACGATGTCGGTGATAATTGATGTACGCCCGTACATTAGTGCGCTATTCAGTGAACGTTATAGATAAATGGACACTCAGGCTCTATATCTTATGGCTGGTACATATATTTATCGTGTTGAGTCCCTCTTGTACAATATTTCCGATACAATTCCATTTTCTCCTTCATCCAACTGGAAATTCTTACTCAATTAACAGAAAAACACCTGCAATAAATAATAACAGAAATATTTTTGGCCGTATTATTTATATTTCAAAAAGTATTTGGGCAATTCAATTTGAGCGATGATTTTGTGATCGTAAACCCTCAATAAAGTCTCCATCAAATGAAAGACCATCGCAAACAGTGTCGGAAAATATTTATTGTAATTTTTATGATTTTATTACACAGAGTAAACTGCAAATAAAGTATGGTATTCTATGGTGGTCTGTTGCAATCATATTTAGTTCCAGTGACGCCACACTGCCTTACTACATATATTTCAAACTGTGTATGCACTTTCCAATGCTTGATTCAAGTGTAAAGTCTATATACTTTGAGTTTCAACACAAACTCACTGTTCCAATGTGCATGTTTCATCAAAATCGGGAGATGGTAACTCATAACTGTCAAGTCAATTTGAATCTTGCATCTAATTTCCCGGATTTTGGAGAAACTTCCACATTGGAATAGTGAGTTTGTGTTGAAACTCAAAGTATACACACCTTAAGCTTAAATCAAGCATTAGTAAGTGAATACACAGTTTGAAATATAAGTGTTAAGGCAGTGTGACGTCACTGGACCTAAATATGATTGCAACAGACCACCATAGAATACCATGCTTTATTTGCAGTTTACTCTATGTAATAAAATCGTAACAAATTACAATCAATATTTTCCGACACTGTTTGCAATGCTCTTTCATTTGATGAAAACTTTACTTGAGGGTTTACGATCACTTTAAATTAATATAATTATTTTGATATCAATGATTATTTAATAGTCTAATAACATTTAGAAGGCGAATGCAAAAGTGTTCAGATTTGGTGAAGCCATTCTTCCGCATTTTAAACCGAAATTCACTACCATTTCACGAAGTTAGTCTAGGATTAAAAACAAATAAAATAATATAAAGCTCTATCAAGGAACTTTTTACGCGAGGTGACACCCTCTAGCTCATCTCTCCAGCCATGGTTTGTTTGACAAAGCCGTACCATGACAGAGAGCGGGTCTGTCATAACGAACACCAGCCGTGTTATTATTAGGAATGCCGAATATGCCCATTTTTGATCGGTAAGAATAGGCCTCAGCTCCTCAGGCAGTTTGTCGTAAGAAGCAACTAACTGAGGCACCCATGGGGTTCCCGGGTGTGAAAATGAATAAGACCCCACCCGTGTGAGAAAAGTAATAGAACCCAACGTCGTGATATGACTGAAATATAGTTAAAAACGATGTTAAATCATATTCACTCACTCACTCACTCGCTCACTCGAAATAAGAGCTAGATAATATGCCGCATATTCCATCATCTGTGATATCAGATGTCGATATACGCGTTTATTTTGAATTAAGAGACGCACCCATGTCATTCCCTCCCTGCATCAACTGATCATCCCCAGCGTAAACTCAACTTCTCTCGGAATGTGGCGAACCAGTCTCGCACGTCATCTATTATTTTGAACAAGTATATGGTGGACTGGACGGATGAAAGTAATACCGATACCCAAAGCGGAACAAACAGGCAATCTTCATAGTTATTATGAGTTTGTAATCTCGCTGTGAGGTCCGGCTATTGTGTTCATATTCACCACTCTCTTGACAGGTGTAACGGAACTATTACCTCAGAGGTGGCCGTGTGCAAAAGTATCAGCACAAGCCTGAGCTGGCTCTGGATTGGTTAACAGGCGCAGACCTGCCCGGTAGTTAGAAAACAGGTGATAAATTCGTAATTGATATTTGAAAATGTCCCAATACTCGAGCCTCTATATTTTCAACGTTCTACTGATATTTCTCCAAAACCTTTTTTCGGATAGCATTATGGGCAGATTTCTTTGAAGATGGCCACGCCCATGAGGATTTGTTTTACTCCAACATTTGCTGGTCAACGCTGTTGTTCCTACGAACTAAGCTACCATTTGCAAATTGTGACTTTGTCCGGTAGTCAGTGAGTCCATCCGAATCCTTTCGTCGGCAAAATAAGGAGAACCGTTGACATCAGAACCTTGATTTTTTGCATGAAGGTGCATTAGGGGACTGTTACCAGCAAGTGCTGAGCTGACTTACTTTTGATGAATATTTCTGGTGATTTTTGATGAAAATCACTGGTGATTCTGACTTGGGCTGTGCCCATAATAATATAGGTAGGATTTCAACTTGGGGCGGGGGAATTTCCAAGAGTTCAGTGCGCGTCGAAGTCCTAATGCCTATCCTACTTCGTAGGTCCTGTGACGTCAGTCACACTGCCATGTTTCATTCTGTGCAGGCGATAACAAATAGTCGGGGCTGAAGTATGGTATCAATTTACTGCTGGAACGAATTCAGCTAAGTTGATTCTCGGAGTTGTGATGAGTATTTAACCTGTCTGGAGATAGGGGAAATATTTAGTCATCCTAGGTATCCTATAACCGTTTCTGAAAAGTTCTTTACCATTTTTAATATCACGTAAGTATAGTAGTCACCATGACCTTTTGTGATCATTATAACCTCCCAGGAAGATCTGTCATCCAAAATGTTATTAACATGAATTTTCAAGTACTTTTTTTAGAGAATAATTTTAGTTATATATGGGCGTGATATATATGAATACGGGCAGCATGAAGATCTTGCATTGCATGGTGTTCATAATGACGCACGGTCTGGAGTTAAGTGGGAATTAGGTCCCATAAAAAAATGACTAGTTTCCCATCTTTTCCACACCGTGATTTTCATTTATCTCTTAATTTTCATTGCTTCAAAACATTGCCACATTCGCGAGCGATTTTCATTATTTTGGCTTGTACAGACAAACGATTGCTATTTTATTATGTGTGAAACGTATATCCTAATCTATTTATAAGTTTATAGTTTATAACTTTCTAATCTAAAAACATCATTAGTTAGGTCTGCTTTAATTTTTTTATTGAGTATAACAAACTGAGCTGAGCAAAATGGTTACAGTTGCTGCGTGATATTGATGATATATCACGCTTGAAATAACTTTCAGTTCTCTCCATATAAACTCCATTATAGTTGTTTGATGTACCGAGACTGTATTGCCTTGGGTAAGGTAATAGGGCATAGGATATAAGCGACACGCCCACTGGTTGTCTGTTATTTCTTTATACGGCCTCAGTGACCTTTGTCCGCTTAAGCATCAATACATTAGAACGTGATCATATGTAATTGAAGCCCGGTACATCGAACAGCTGCTCCATTCTATGTACGGAGAGAATTATAAAGTTATTTCAAGTGTGATATATGGTAGTCATTATATAGAGTCCAGTTTGTTATACAAGCTGCAAAAATTTTGACAAGCTCCAAAGTAGAAGACAGAGACGACGTAAATGGACAGACATCAGTAATTCGAAAATATTATTCAGTTTACTGAATGTTGGATTTACGCCTAGGCTGAACTGATTACCAAATCTAGCCGTATCACACTCGACTCACTACAAGAGTGAATATCAGTGGTAAAGCAAAGAAAAAATCCTATAAACATCCAACATTAAAGACGGTGCATGGATGATGACGAAGTCCCAATCTATACGGACTTCACGCCCCATTGAGCTCAATGAGCCTATTTGAGTGGTATGTGCAAGAGTAGTAGAGAAAGACGGTATCTCGGGAGTTTCTGGGGCGTGGCCTATGAGGTGTAATGGGGTCATGCAAGATAGTTTCTTTAAGCGCTCATGGTAAATACGATTGGCGTTGTTTTTTATTTAAAATGACGTCATGGTACGAAGGCACAGTCGAAGAGTAGTAGGGAAAGAGAGCATTTTGGAGGTACGCAAGGTTGTGCTTGAGCGATTTAGGAACCATTCTAGGTCCAAATATGGTGTGCATGGTCTTGACTTGAAACAATCGTGTTGTTGACTACGACTGCTGTGATACTGACTGGAAGTAGCGTCATGGTGCGCATGGGCAGTCGAGGAGATGTAGAGAAAGATGTCATTTTAGGGATGTGCATGGTGTGTTTCAGCGATTTAGGGTCCATCCTGGGTCCTAGTATGGCATGTAGGATATGTCCTCAAGCTAACTGTGTGTAGACTATGCTCGGTTATAAAGTTATGCTGCGCATGTGCAGTCGAGGAATAATAGAGAAAGATAGTATTTTGGGGGTGCACGTGGGCGTGTTTGAACGATTTGGGAGTCATTCTGGGGTGCATGGTTTTATGTTGAAGCCTTCTTCGTGTATACTACGACAGGGATGGTAACTTCATGAGGCGAATGAGTACTCGATGAGTAGTAGAGAATGCGCAATTTCGGGTGAGCCATAGGAACAGGCCTATACACTAGCCCTAGGGGTTAAGAATACGTAACCCCCCTGAGGCAATTTTCTACACCCTTTGATAAATGGTCTTCTGTAGCAATAAATATTCGACATAACAAAAATAATGTATAGATTTTATAAAAGCGTATGTCCTGAGGCATTCACTTATGTATACCTGTTACTCGTACCGTGTAGAAATATTCAAAATTAAAAAAAAAAAAAAAACGAAATGAAAATGATTTTTGAATTGAAATTTGGTCAAAAATTGGTCATTGGACAATTGTGTCATTAGTAGTTACTACACTGCCTCTTGACCATACATAACTCCTGATCCTCAATGTTTACGTAGAATACAGTCAATTAACTCGTAATAATTGAATGTTTGTAATGGATGTTCGTTTTAACATGACTTGAATACCATATTGTCGTTGTACAATCAAAAAGACAGGAAATGTTCGGGGGGAAATAAGAATAAAAATTTAAACATTTCTTCTAGGTTTGTTATCATTTTAATCGCAGTGAGTTAAAAAGGGAAATTTACCGATAAAGACATGGCCGTATATAAACACGCATGTCAACATTGTTTATGGATATTCTCTGCCTTTATTTAATCATCGCAACCTTGAGCGTCATCTACCTTTCCCTCTCATCAACTTCTTCCATGGAAGCCGGATGTGGCCATCTCGCGTTTTCGCATTTTCGCATCTATAATAGAAACGCGAAAACCCGAAAACCCTATGCGAAAATGCGAAAACGCGAAAACACGAAACCTCGACGCGAAAACTCGATACAAAAATGCGGAAACACGAGATGGTTGCATCCGGCTTCCATATTCTTCCGATGTTTCGTTTTCTTGGGTCTCAACATCACATTCATTTTCAGGTGCGCCACATTCTTCTCTGTCTTCTTCGGGTTCTTCGCATGCTTCGCTATTTTCTTCCTTCTCTTCAGCGCCCTGAAAATGTCAAATTAATTAATTTAGTAAACTTATTCCATCATTCGACCGATATCAAATGATAGTGAGTGGGTGGGGTTTAACGTCGCTTTCAGCAAATTTTCAATCATATCACGATGATGTCTACATGCCACTGAGCGGTCCCAATTAATGTAGACTTTTTGATAATGCTGCCACAATGAAGCACCATGTCACCCAGTCAAATTATCCTGCCACCGGGTCAACGAGTCCTAGCTGTATGCTGAAAATATTGTGCACCTCGAGGTAAAAGCACGAAACTTGGCATAATATTAGCCAATGATGACCTGATCAATTTCTGATAAGGACCCACACAATTTTTTTCCGACATGACCGCCAAATTCAAAATGGCCGCCATAATAATGGCCAAATACTGAATTAACTTAAGTTCAGTGTTTGATTTGTGTCAGAAGCCTAAAACTTGGGACTACAAGAGAAGATTATTATCAACACCTGGCCCGTCACCGGGATACAACCGGAGGCCGGGATACAATCCATCAATACTGAAAGTATGGAAACCGGGACTCGGCCCGTCAACACTGAAAGTATGGAAGCCGGGACTCGGCTCATCAACACCGGGACTCGGCCAGTCACCGGGATGCAGCCGAATGCCGAGATACATCCCGTCAATACAGAAAGTATGATAGCCAAGATGAAGCCAAATCAATACCGATCTAAGGAGTGGAGGACTTCCAGGGGTCTGCGTCCCCGTTATCTCAGACGCCGTTCACGGTCTCCACGTCGCACGACGGCGATCACGATCTCCACGACGAGAGTCAAGCTTTCATGTCGTATACGGACCACGAGGAACCAACCAAGTTCTGGTAACCTCCCAAGCCTGAGTTTTGGTTCACTACCCCAAGGGTTTCTGATATCACAGACTCCCACCGCATCGACCAGATAATGCGCGAGGGTTACAGAAAAGCCAGATCAGACACCAAGCGGGATGAAGATCGATCCAGCTGGAGGAAGGTTTACGGTATCGGACCTTTCCATCCACATCTTCCAAGAGAAGACGGGTGACTGCTGCTTAAAAAGCCGGATCAGACACCAAGCTGTATGAAGATTGATCCAACTGGAGGAAGGTTTACGGTACCAGTCCTTCTATCCACATCTACCAAGAGAAGACGGGTGACTGAGGCTTCACACTCACCCTTTCACAGCACGCCACCGGTACGCCATAGCATCCTGTGTCGTATCACCGGAATGGGCTTCCATGTTTATGGAAACCAGCTTTTGGGTTCTACACTCTCCAGGGAGCGACCTTTCCAGCGAAACCACCGGTTCCTGATCGGGACCTGGATCAGCTACTCAAGTCTACCAAGCCACCACCTCTGGTATTACCACCGGAGCTAGTCGACCAGTTACAAGCCATGTTACTGGCCATACATCGGATTACTTCTTCGCAGATCATCCTCTATGAAAAGAACATCCAGGCAGACGGTTCCGTTCGTTTACCAGAGGTTCAAGAAAACTTGTTGGAAGGCTTCATCGTCACCCTCAACAAAGCAAATGCCGACGTTATAAGTGGAAGTCACACAGCTTGCAAGTCGGAACTTCTCCTAAAACCGCTAGCCTCAAAGACACTTTTCAATATGCCATTGGAAAAGTAATGCCTGAAATCCGGGAAGAACGGCTTCACGTATCCTGAGTATGACGACACAGCAATGGAGCAAGTAAGCATCGAAATCCAAGACTCTGGACTTCAGGACTAAACCAAGACTGTGGACTTCAGGACTAAACCAAGACTGTGGACTTCAGGACTAAACCAAGACTGTGGACTTCAGGACTAAACCAAGACTCAGCCAACATAGGTCCAGACTCGGACATACTCATTCACAGAAGAAATAGAAATATCAGGCTTTTCAATTGATTTCTTAATTTCCTTCGTTCTATTTCTTTCTTTTTAATCTTTTTGAGGAAAGTTGAGTATGAAGATTTAATATGCCTTCCCGATTAGCTCTGTCTAGTTTCAATACGTCCACAGCCTCTTTTTTCTCTATTTTGGCTGCCTGTGCTTTCATCACGAGAACGATCACCAATAGAGTGAGACAGATCAAACTAGAGTTCATTCTGGAAAGAAAACAGACACGATACATTCTTAACACACAGCAAATAAACAAATTTTGTTTTTAAACAGAAAATTGAATCTTTCCGCAAATTTTGAATTAAGGACATAGATCACGTTGACTATGGACTGAATATATATATATATATTTAGTGTCCTAGCACCTTAAAATAGTGTAAGAGTAAACAAAAGATTGATATCTAGCAAACAGGACCATCTATTCGTATTTACCAGTCGCTCTAAAGTGGAATAGTTTGACCTTGGGTCTGTGAGATTCACTGGTTGGGCGGCACAGAATGTCACGTATATGCACTTAAGGATGTGCGATGGTGGTAAATCAAAGTAATTAACTTTTTGAATAATGTGTGTTGTTGCATTCATTACTGTGTAATATGAGGAAAAACAAAGAAAAACATATAGGTTGGTGTGCATTTTTCAGCTGTAGGCAATATTATGTGGACTGACCCATGCTCCAATTGATAACCCAGAAACATAGGGAATAGCCCTAGTTTTGAAGCATATTCATGAAAAATTCATATGATTAGTATTTAACTTTTTCTTATATTCTAACTGTTTGCAGATAATTCTAACTGTTTGCAGATAATCACAATGTTTATCAAAATTTATCAAATTGAATGGATGTTGCTGTGCAAAATTCTCAACTAGAAAGTTTTTAAAGAAAATCCCTATCTCTTAACCTAGGAAAGGGAGATAACCCAATAGGAAAAAGACAAAATGGCCACCAAAGCCAAAATCACCAGCGGACATCCTTAAATGATGCTTGCGGTACACCCCAAACTCGTTCTGTATTCACTTTGTAAATGCATTGAATGGAGATGAACCCCAAGAATATATCCCGTCTTCAGCCCAATTCTCACCCCAACCCCCTCCCGGATATAGGGCGGAAAAGGCTGAATTTATCCGTTATACAGCCACTATTTGAAGAAAAAAAGTATGACACCCCATTTTTATTTCACCAGGAGTGTATAAATTCCATATTATATGCTAATTTAAGGAAACTTTGATTTTGAAATGTCGAGAAAATTGGACTTTAAGCCGCAAAATAGGGTTATTTGGCTATTAGTAGTATATATAGTGCATTTAAAGTTAACTTGACCTACTTATTTGTTCCCCCGGGGAGGATTTGAGGAGGTCCAGATCACGGGGCGATCACGTGATCAAGGCACAAGAGACTAAAAACTACCTCCAACACAGAAGAGTTCCAATCTAGGGGGAGGTAACTCCGGATCACTATAGTTCCGGCAAAGGGCCCCTGGGCATGTATTCTTTCGCGGTGATGCGGTCTGGCGGTAATGCGGTCGCGGAAGAAAGCTTCCGCGCAGAAAAAGTAGTCCCCAGACTTCAAATACGCTGCATGGTCCGATTGGGTCGAGTGAAGTATCAAAGTGAAGCATTCGTGAAGGGGCATCCAGTCATGGGTGGGTGCATGTAAAATTAGGATTTTTTCCCGAAACTGTAAAAAGCGGAACACAGACTTTACTCCAAAATAAGGGAAAACACCTATCAACCCTAGCCAAAAGGGCTAATATCGGTCCCCGGGCTTATTGGGACCTGCCTATCAAGTCAATGGGGTGGGTTCATGTAAAATTAGGATTTTTTCCCGAAAATATAAAAAGCGGAATACGGACTTTACCCCTAAAATAGGGGAAAACCCCTATCACCCCTAGCCAAAAGGGTTGATCGGTCCCCGGGCTTATCGGGGCCTGCCTATCAAGTCAATGGGGTGGGTGCATGTAAAATTATGATTTTTTTTCCGAATAAAAAGCGGAACTCGGACTTTACCCCTACAATAGGGGTCTGTATTATACAATATACGGGGAAATGCCTGTATGGGTATATCCCCATATTGCTCCATACTGATTGTATGGGGAGGGGTGGTCAATTTTTTCGTTTGCTTTACTATGGGTTGTGGGGTCTCGTTTTTCTCGTTTCGCCGAGAAAATCACAATGGGAAGGGTTTCGAAGCGAAACGGTGAAATTTTTGAAAAAAAATCACCGGTATATAGCCCCATATAGTGCCATACTGGCTATATGGGGGGGAGGGGTGGTCAATTTTTTTTGTGGGTGTTACTATGGGTTGTGGGGTCTCGTTTTTCTCGTCTCGCCGAGAAAAACACAATGGGAAGGGTCCTGGAGCGAATCGGTGAAATTTTTGGGAAAAGTTACCGAGGTCTGTATATAGCCCCATGTAATCCTATACTGGCTATGTGAGGGTACAGGTTCAACCTGGGAAGTTCACACACGTTCATTGTGATATGGGTTGTTTGGTCTTGTTTTTCACGTCTCGTCATTTAGAACACGATGGGAAGGGTTTCGGAGCGAAAAGTACCATATAGCCCATGCCTTATGCTTTCTATACTACGGGCCAGATTGCGCATGCGCAGAATATTGAAAACGGACGAACTATTAGGTCCAATCTGGAAACTGGCTATAGGTCCAATCTGGGAAATTCACACACGTTCATTGTGATATGGGTTGTTTGGATTTGTTTTCCTCGTCTCGTCATTTAGAACTCGATGGAAAGGGTTTCGAAGCGAAACGGTGAAATTTTTCGAAAAGTACCGAAAAGTACTGTATATAGGCTCATATAGCTCCATACTGGCCATATGGGGGTATAGGTTCAACCTGGGAAATTCACACACGTTCATTGTGATATGGGTTGTTTGGTCTTGTTTTTCACGTCTCGTCATTTACAACACGATGGGAAGGGTTTCGAAACGAAACGGTGAAATTTTTAGAAAAAGTTCACCGAAGCCTGGGTAAGCCCATAGGCCTATACTGCATGGCTATGGGGGTATAGGCCCTTACTGGGTGGACGTTTTGGGGTCTAGGTGAGCCCTAATGATCCTATGGTGTCGCGTGAGGTCTTATTTTGAAGCTCTCGTGGAGGAGCATCCGACTGGACTAATAGTTCGTCCGTTTTCAATATTCTGCGCATGCGCAATCTGGCCCGTAGTATAGAAAGCAGGCATTTTGGGGGTATGTGGGTGTGTGTTGGCGTACAGATGGACCGCTATGGGTGCGAATGGGTCGTGGAAGGTGTCAAAGTGAAGCTTGTGTGGGGTAGAGTCAGAATGGCGTGTTTTTAAATGCAAGTCGTGTCAATCTGCGCATGCGCAGTTGGTTGTAGTACCTAAAGTGGTCATTTTGGGGCAGTACAGGAAGGTATTTGGGGTAGAGATGGACCATCCTTGGTCCGAATGCGTCCTGGAAGGTGTCATTTTGTAGCTCTCGGGGTGTAGACCCCGATTTGGGGGCTGTCTACAGCATCTGTGACGTCATCGGTGACGTCATCAGTACGAGTAGTAGCGAAAGTGGGCATTTTAGGAAAGTGCAGGAAGGTATTTGGGGTAGAGAGGGACCATCCTTGGTCCGATTGTGTCGTGGGAGGTGTCATCTTGTAGCTTTCATGGTGTACATCCCCATTTGAGGGATGTTCGCGTCATCTGTGACGTCATTGGTGACGTCATCAGTACGAGTAGTAGCGAAAGTGGGCATTTTGGGGCAGTGAAGGAAGGTATTTCGGGTAGAGATGGACCATCGTTGATCCAAATGTGTCGTGGGAGGTGTCATCTTGTAGCCTTCAGGGTGTAGACCCCGATTTGATGGATGTCCACAGCATCTGTGACATCATTGATGACGTCATCAGTAGGAGTAGTAGCGAAAGTGGGCATTTTGGGGCAGTGAAGAAAGGGATTTGGGGTAGGGATGGACCATCCTTGGTCCGAATGCGTCGTGGGGAGTGTCATCTTGTAGCTCTCGGCGTGTAGACCACGATTTGAGAGATGTCCACAGCATCTGTGACGTCATCGGTGACGTCATCAGTCCGAGTAGTAGCGAAAGTGGGCATTTTAGGGGAGTGAAGGAAGGATTAGTAGTTTAAAAGCGCATTTCAAGCCCTTTTGACCTAGCGGCACCAGGCCCAAAGAGAGTATGCGCGCGTGTGTGTGCGTTTGTGTGTATGTGCGCGCGTGTGTGTATGTGCGCGTGTGTGTGTATGCTTGTGTGTGCGCGTGTGAGTGCTTTCGTGTGTGTGTACGCGTGTGGGTGTGTGCGTGCATGTGCGTGTGTGAATTCGTGTGCGTCTATGTGTGGGTGTGTATGCGTGCGTGTGTGTGTGTGCGTGTATGCATGTGTGTGTATGCGTCTGTGTGTGCGTGTGTGTGTCGCCATATGCAGGTGCACGCTCCTGTGGTGCACCCTGTACCCTAGGATGTTCACGAATGTTCCACCATCCCGGACTCCTAACAGGCCCAGGTCCAGAAGCTCTCATGTCCTGCATGTGAATAGTCAGTCATATTGTGTGTGTGTGTGCATGTTTGCGTCTGTGTGTATGCATCTGGGTGAGTGTGTGTGTGTGTACGTGTGTATGTATGCGTCTGTGTGTATTTGTCTGTGTGTGTGTGTGTATGCGTCTGTGTGTATACGTCTGAGTGCGTGTGTGTGTGTGTGTGTGTGTGTATGCGTGTATGTGCGTTTGGGTTTGTGTGTGTGTGTATGCTTGCGTGTATGCATGTGTGTGTGTGTGTGTGTGCAGCGTGTATGTGTGTGTATGCGTGTGTGTGTATGCGTGTGTGTCTGGATGTATTGGTGTGTGTGTGTGTGTGCGTGTTTGTGTCTGTGTATGCATGTGTGCATGCGTCTGCGTGTGCGTGTGTGTGTGTGTATGCGTGTGTGTATGCGTGCGTGTGTATGCGTGCGTGTGTGTATGCAAGTGTGTATGCGTCTGTGTATGCGAGCGTGTGTGTGTGTGTATGCAAATGTGTGTTTGTGTCTGTCTGTGTGTGTGTGTGTAGGCGTGTAGGTGTGTGTGCGTGTGCGTGCATGTGCGTGTGTACGTGTGTGTGTATGTATGTCTCTGTGTGTGTATGTGTGTGCTTGCGAGTGTGTTTCTTGGATCGGCGCTCTTGGAGCTCAAAGTCTGTGGAGCTCAGAGCTCGGAAGTGACATTTGCATATGACCTCTGTGAGGTCACTTCCGCTTCCGTTTACGTGACCGGAACTGACCTTTGACCCCGGCGCGCGGTGGAAACCTTTGCGTGCCGGGGTCATAGGTCAGTTCCGGTCACGTGAACGGAAGCGGAAGTGACCTCACAGAGGTCATATGCAAATGTCACTTCCGAGCTCTGAGCTCCACAGGCTTTGAGCTCCAAGAGCGCCGATCCAAGAAACACACTCGCAAGCACACACATGCACACACAGAGGCATACATACACACTCACATACACACGCACATGCACGTACACGCACACACACACGCCTACACACACACACACACACACACACACAGACGCAAACACACATTTGCATACACACACACACGCTCGCATACACAGACGCATAAACACACTTTCATACACGCACGCACGCATACACGCGCACGCATACACACACGCATACACACACACACGCACACACATGCATACACAGACACGCACACACGCACACACGCACACACACGTGCATACACAGCAGCACACACACGCATACACACGCATACACACACGCACACACACACACACACACATACACCCAGACACACACGCATACACACAGGCGCATACACACACATACACGCTGCACACACACACACACACATACATGCATACACGCAAGTATACACACACACACACACCCAAACGCACGTACACGCATACACACACACACACACACAGACGCATACCCACATGCATACACACACAATATGATTATTCACATGCAGGACATGAGAGCTTCTGGACATGGACCTGATAGAAGTCCGGAATGGTGGAACATTCGTAAACATCCGGGCACTTTTACATCCGGGGACTTTTACATCCGGGTACATCCATGTTCTTGTACATCCGGGCTCTTGTCAGTGACGTCCGCGCCTACATCCGGGTACTTCTATCCGGGTCCTTTAGCTGTGTGTTCCATACGGGTACATCGGGGTTTACCGGGAACAGCTGGATAGTTACGGAGGTGA
This sequence comes from Hanleya hanleyi, assembly GCA_036873755.1. Classification (NCBI taxonomy): domain Eukaryota; kingdom Metazoa; phylum Mollusca; class Polyplacophora; order Lepidopleurida; family Hanleyidae; genus Hanleya; species Hanleya hanleyi. The sequence continues at coordinate 91,319 of JAVTVY010025483.1, forward strand.
CCGAAGAGACACGGACGTTACCGAAGATGTCACGGCTCGGCCCACGACTTGGGGATAGTTGAACTGAGTGTGCTAAAAATAGATCACCAGCTAGCGTGCTATAAAAGGGAAGCGGCCTGGCCGTTTCATCAGACACTCTGTCAACCACCAAGATGTTCACTTGCACAACTTGCCAGAAGCAGTTTACTCGTCTAGATAATTTACAACGCCACGAGGCCTCCACCCACAACGATGGACTGTATACTTGTATAACCTGCGCATGGTCATTTAATCGGGAAGATGCTTTACTGCGCCACGAACGTTCAATTCATGGGCCACCCAAGCGTCCATGCGAGGATTGTGGTCAACTCTTCAAACGACGCACTCAGTTGCTGCGACACCAACGTTTGATTCAGGCCCCGGTACCATGGCATGAGCGAAAAATTCCTACTGAAGAGGAGCCGCGGAAGGTCAGACCCAGTGAAGATAAGCCCGGGGGACGAACGCCACTGGTGATGCGATGAAGGAGAGCCCGCCTATACCCACAGTTCAGAAGAGCCTGGATATCCAGCCGGACCCCAGCGTTACGGTTTCGAGTCATACGCCTGACAACATCGAACATTTTCTGGGCGATCTCTTACAGGACAACCATCCAGTGAGTGACATCGATCGGCGCCATTTGTCCATGACACGGCACTGTTTCCACCCTAATGGCCCTATTCAAGATATTTACAATTTCCCACTGACCAACCGCACCCGTCTACGCAGCTACGTGGAAGCCATCTTCAAAGATCAAACTACGGCCTTCAAATTGAATGTCGCTTTCGGGTACATCTTACGTCACAAAAAGACGGACCAGTTACGGTATAATTCTCCCGGCAATAATATCTATGTGTCTGACCAGCCGTTCACCATCATTAACCGGAGGTCACTAGAGACGATGCTGGAGATACTGGACACCGTGGATGCCTTGAGATGGGCACATCGTCAACGCCCCAACATACAATGGGTGGTAGAGAGGGTAACCAATTTCACGTTTTTCCTTACCAAGCTGACCGATCACCGCCATCGGTTGAATGCGTCACCCGTGCACTGATGAATACCATAACATGCCGCACATACTCTCTATGTCTACATGCTGATCGTTGACTTGAGCTCAGTAAACACTTGTACCTAATGTGACGGTGCGTTAAATAATAAAACATGGTGTTTGATATTTCAATTTGTTTTACTGTGAACATACTAAACATACCCAGGGCGGCTCCCCCAGCCTGGGTATGATGTAACATTGGGGATAATAAACTATATAAACATTGCTGAACTTGTTGTTATTCACGACAACCGCTATCCGATTATATAATACAGAACATATAATGTATAATACAGGGCATATATGGTACAATACAGGAAACCTGTGGTATAATACAGCACAGATTTGGTATAATACAGGACAGATACTGTATAATACAGCACAGATTTGGTATAATACAGAACATATATTGTATAATACAGGACAAATATGGTACAATACAGGACAATGACACCCCACAGGACGCATTCGGACCAAGGATGGTCCATCTCTACACCAAATACCTTCCTTCACTGCCCCAAAATTCCCACTTTCGCTACTACTCGTACTGATGACGTCAAAGATGTTGTGAACATTCCTCAAATCGGGGTCTACTCCCCGAGAGTTACAAAATGACACCCCACACGACACATTCGGACCAAGGAGGGTCCATCTCTACCCCAAATACCTTCCTGCACTTTCCTAAAATGCCCACTGTCGCTACTACTCGTACTGATGCCGTCACCGATGACGTCACAGATAACGGGAACTATCCGGATATTTCAGTTTCTATCGGAATGCATCTGAGAACAGAAGAACCCATGGAGGTTGATTGTTCTTGACGTCCGCGCCTACGGGTGCACTCCAGAGATTCTTTCATTCGGCATGGAATAGACTATGGGTCCGTTTTTCGGCCACCAGTTGTCGTAAAACCTTCAACCCAAATCACTTATATGTATATATTTTCTGAAAGAGCACGATGAAACTATTATTTTAAGATATACCACTGCTATGTTATAGAAAATTTAAACTCGAACATTCTTCTCCATGCTTGCTTCATTTTTCCTAGAAAACCCCTTAAAAATGTCGAAAAATTGTCAAATTCGGCTCAATTTCCAGAAAAATCTGTAAGAGCGATTTTAATTACATTTCTTACACACGTTCCCTGGTCCGGTCTCAACTTAAAAAGGCAAACAAAAGTGGGTGTCAACCTAACCGTTTTTTGTCAGATTTTCTTCCCGTAAATGAGACCCGATTTTTAGGCACACCCAAGGGGCATAACTGAGGCAGGACAAACTTTACTCCATGATCACAATCAGCGTGTAGACGAAGCCAGCCCTCGATTTGTACGTACTCGTTTGCAGCGTTGATAATGCTGAATAGGATGGCATTATAGATATAAGCTATTAAGGAGACAAGAAGAATTATGATGTAGCAGAACAAGGGCAGTCTATCGTATTATGAAATTAGAGAAGGGCCATTACTACGAAACTGTGGAGGACAACCTTAAGGGGCAGGATGTTTTTTACGAAATTAATTATTCACATTTATCGTAATCTCAGAGTGTTTGCGAGTATGGCGGTATACAACACTTGCCAGTTATACATACTATTGTGGGAAATCCGACCGATAACTTTCCCCCTACCCCATCTTTGTTTTGATCACTTTTGCCAATTCTAGCAGGATTTTCGAGAACAAAACTCAAAATTAACCTATTTCTTCTTAATAATGTGCATCCATTCGGCAATATGAAGGCCGTGGTTGCTTTTCCGCTTTCCAATGATAGCAGAAACACGGGAAAATGCAAATAAGAGATGGGACCAAGTCAAATTATTGGTAATTTTCCACTGTATTTCCTCCCAGAATCATGGGAAATACTTCAGAAACTTGAAAAATAATTTCGTAAAACCATAATAATATACATCTATTCCATCCTTTATGGACTGTAAATGGGTTCTCTTGTAAAGAAAATTTACACTGGCAAATTGATATCATTTTGATATGACCTAGTTCTGCCATAATATCTACCGAAATCTCATTCCAGGGGGAGATAACTCCTGTATGGAATACAGTATGCAATAACCTCAATAGTATACTAATGGACACACTGTGGATTATTTTAATCGAACTCCTGGTCTTCTTTCCACCTGCTTCCGAAAATAGCGTTTCAGGTGTAACTAGGCAGTCAAAATTAAACAATCTGGCGTAATGACACATTTCCGCTCCGTAACGGAGTCTACATTATGATAATGCATAGACTCCACTATTATGCCTTAAAGGGTGCACTCCAGAGATTCTTTCATTCGGCATGGAATAGACTATGGGTCCGTTTTTCGGCCACCAGTTGTCGTAAAACCTTCAACCCAAATCGCTTATATGTATATATTTTCTGAAAGAGCACGATGAAACTATTATTTTAAGATATACCACTGCTATGTTATAGAAAATTTAAACTCGAACATTCTTCTCCGTGCTTGCTTCATTTTTCCTAGAAAACCCCTTCAAAATGTCGAAAAATGGTCAAATTCGGCTCAATTTCCAGAAAAATCTGTAAGAGCGATTTTAATTAAACTTCTTACACACGTTCCCTGGTCCGGTCTCAACTTAAAAAGGCAAACAAAAGTGGGTGTCAACCTAACCGTTTTTTGTCAGATTTTCTTCCGTAAATGAGTCCCGATTTTTAGGCACACCCAAGGGGCATAACTGAGGCAGGACAAACTTTACTCCATGATCCCGATCAGCGTGTAGATGAAGCCAGCACTCGATTTGTACATACTCGTTTGCAGCGTTGATAATGCTGAATAGGATGGCATTATAGATATAAGCTATTAAGAAGACAAGAAGAATTATGATGTAGCAGAACAAGGGCAGTCTATCGTATTATGAAATTAGAGAGGGGCCATTACTACGAAACTGCGGAGGGCCAACTTAAGGGGCAGGATGTTTTGAGAATTGTTTATTCACGTAACTGTCGTCTCAAGTTTTAGTATGGCGGTATACAACTCTTGCCAGTTATACATATTATTTTGGGAAATCCAACCGATAACTTTCCCCCTACCCCATCTTTGTTTTGATCAATTTTGCCAATTCTAGCAGGATTTTTGAGAACAAAACTCAAAATTAACCTATTTCTTCTTAATAATGGTCATCCATTCGGCAATATGAAGGCCGTGGTTACTTTTCCGCTTTCCAATGATAGCAGAAACGCGGGAAAATGCAAATAAGCGATATAACCAAGTCAAATTATTGGTAATTTTGCACTCAATTTTCTCTTAGAAACATGGGAAATACTTCAGAAACTTGAGAAATAATTTGTAAAACCATAATAATATCCTTTATGGACTGTAAATGGGTTCTCTTGTAAAGAAAATTTACACTGGCAAATTTATATCATTCTGATAGGACCTGGTTCTGCCATAATATCCACGAAATCTCATTCCAGGGGGAGATAACTCCTGTATGGAATACAGTATGCAATAACCTCAATAGTATACTAATGGACACACTGTGGATTATTTTAATCGAACTCCTGGTCTTCTTTCCACCTGCTTCCGAAAATAGAGCTTCAGGTATAACTAGGCAGTCAAGATTAAACAATCTGGCGTAATGATACATCTCCGCCCCGTAACGGAGTCTACATTAAGATAATGCATAGACTCCACTATTATGCCTTAAGGGGTGCACTCCAGAGATTCTTCCATTCAGCATGGAATAGACTATGGGTCCGTTTTTCGGCCACCAGTTGTCGTAAAACCTTCAACCCAAATGTATATATTTTCTGAAGAGCATGATGAAACTATTATTTTAAGATATAACACTGCTATGTTATAGAAAAATTAAACTCGAACATTCTCCTCCATGCTTGCTTCATTTTTCCTAGAAAACCCCTTAAAAATGTAGAAAAATGGTCAAATTCGGCTCAATTTCCAGAAAAATCTGTAAGAGCGATTTCAATTAAACTTCTTACTCACGTTCCCTGGTCCGGTCTCAACTTAAAAAGGCAAAAAAAGGGGGTGTTAACCTAACCGTTTTTTGTCAGATTTTCTTCCCGTAAATGAGTCCCGATTTTTAGGCACACCCAAGGGGCATAACTGAGGCAGGACAAACTTTATTCCATGATCCCGATCAGCGTGTAGACGAAGCCAGCACTCGATTTGTACGTACTCGTTTGCAGCGTTGATAATGCTGAATAGGATGGCATTATAGATATAAGCTATTAAAAAGACAAGAAGAATTATGATGTAGCAGAACAAGGGCAGTCTATCGTATTATGAAATTAGAGAGGGGCCATTACTACGAAACTGTGGAGGGCCACCTTAAGGGGCAGGATGTTTTTAACGAAATTAATTATTCACATGTATCATAATCTCAGAGTGTTTGCGAGTATGGCGGTATACAACACTTGCCAGTTATACATATTATTTTGGGAAATCCGACCGATAACTTTCCCCCTACCCCATCTTTGTTTTGATCAATTTGCCAATTCTAGCAGGATTTTCGAGAACAAAACTCAAAATTAACCTATTTCTTCTTAATAATGGTCATCCATTCGGCAATATGAAGGCCGTGGTTACTTTTCCGCTTTCCAATGATAGCAGAAACGCGGGAAAATGCAAATAAGCGATGTAACCAAGTCAAATTATTGGTAATTTTGCCCTCAATTTTCTCTTAGAAACATGGGAAATACTTCAGAAACTTGAGAAATAATTTGTAAAACCATAATAATATACATCCATTCCATCCTTTATGGACTGTAAATGGGTTCTCTTGTAAAGAAAATTTACACTGGCAAATTTATATCATTCTGATAGGACCTCGTTCTGCTATAATATCCACCGAAATCTCAGTCCAGGGGGAGATAACTCCTGTATGGAATACAGTATGCAGTAACCTCAATTGTATACTAATGGACACACTGTGGGTTATTTTAATCGAACTCCTGGTCTTCTTTCCACCTGCTTCCGAAAATAGCGCTTCAGGTATAACTAGGCAGTCAAAATTAAACAATCTGGCGTAATGATACATCTCCGCTCCGTAACGGAGTCTACATTAAGATAATGCATAGACTCCACTATTATGCCTTAAAGGGTGCACTCCGGAGATTCTTCCATTCGGCATGGAATAGACTATGGGTCCGTTTTTCGGCCACCAGTTGTCATAAAACCTTCAACCCAAATCACTTATATGTATATATTTTCTGAAAGAGCATGATGAAACTATTATTTTAAGATATAACACTGCTATGTTATAGAAAAATTAAACTCGAACATTCTCCTCAATGCTTGCTTCATTTTTCCTAGAAAACCCCTTAAAATTGTCGAAAATGGTCAAATTCGGCTCAATTTCCAGAAAAATCTGTAAGAGCGATTTCAATTAAACTTCTTACTCACGTTCCCTGGTCCGGTCTCAACTTAAAAAGGCAAAAAAGGGGATGTTAACCTAACCGTTTTTTGTCAGATTTTCTTCCCGTAAGTGAGTCCCGATTTTTAGTCACACCCAAGGGGCATAACTGAGGGCGGAAGCTTTTTTCCGTCGATCAGCCTGTAGACAAGCAACACTCGATTTGTACGTACTCGTTTGCAGCGTTGATAATGCCGAATAGGATGGCATTATAGATATAAGCTATTAAGAAGACAAGAAGAATTATGATGTAGCAGAACAAGGGCAGTCTATCGTATTATGAAATTAGAGAGGGGCCGTTACTACGAAACTGCGGAGGGCCACCTTAAGGGGCAGGATGTTTTTTACGAAATTAATTATTCACGTGTATCGTAATCTCAGAGTGTTTGCGAGTATGGCGGTATGCAACACTTGCCAGTTATACATATTATTTTGGGAAATCCGACCGATAACTTTCCCCCTATCCCATCTTTGTTTTGATCAATTTTGCCAATTCTAGCAGGATTTTCGAGAACAAAACTCAAAATTAACCTATTTCTTCTTAATAATGGTCATCCATTCGGCAATATGAAGGCCGTGGTTACTTTTTCGCTTTCCAATGATAGCAGAAACGCAGGAAAATGCAAATAAGCGATGTAACCAAGTCAAATTATTGGTAATTCTGCACTCAATTTTCTCTTAGAAACATGGGAAATACTTCAGAAACTTGAGAAATAATTTGTAAAACCATAATAATATACATCCATTCCATCCTTTATGGACTGTAAATGGGTTCTCTTGTAAGGTGCACTGGCAAATTTACATAATAAATGATGCATTCTGATAGGACCTCGTTCTGCCATAATATCCACCGAAATCTCAGTCCAGGGGGAGATAGCTCCTGTATGGAATACAGTATGCAGTAACCTCAATTGTATACTAATGGACACACTGTGGATTATTTTAATCGAACTCCTGGTCTTCTTTCCACCTGCTTCCGAAAATAGCGCTTCAGGTATAACTAGGCAGTCAAAATTAAACAATCTGGCGTAATGATACATCTCCGCTCCGTAACAAGAGTCTACATTAAGATAATGCATAGACTCCACTATTATGCTTTAAAGGGTGCACTCCGGAGATTCTTTTATTCGGCATGGTATAGACTATGGGTCCGTTTTTAGGCCACCAGTTGTCGCAAAACCTTCAACCCAAATCACTTATATGTATATATTTTCTGAAAGAGCATGATGAAACTATTATTTTAAGATATAACACTGCTATGTTATAGAAAAATTTAACTCGAACATTCTCCTCCATGCTTGCTTCATTTTTCCTAGAAAACCCCTTAAAAATGTCGAAAAATGGTCAAATTCGGCTCAATTTTCAGAAAAATCTGTAAGAGCGATTTCAATTAAACTTCTTACTCACGTTCCCTGGTGCGGTCTCAACTTAAAAAGGCAAAAAAAAGGGGATGTTAACCTAACCGTTTTTTGTCAGATTTTCTTCCCGTAAATGAGTCCCGATTTTTAGGCACACCCAAGGGGCATAACTGAGGCAGGACAAACTTTACTCCATGATCCCGATCAGCGTGTAGACGAAGCCAGCACTCGGTTTGTACGTACTCGTTTGCAGCGTTGATAATGCTGAATAGGATGGCATTATAGATATAAGCTATTAAGAAGACAAGAAGAATTATGATGTAGCAGAACAAGGGCAGTCTATCGTATTGTGAAATTAGAGAGGGGCCATTACTACGAAACTGCGGAGGGCCACCTTAAGGGGCAGGATGTTTTTTACGAAATTAATTATTCACATGTATCGTAATCTCAGAGTGTTTGCGAGTATGGCGGTATACAACACTTGCCAGTTATGCATATTATTTTGGGAAATCCGACCGATAACTTTCCCCCTACCCCATCTTTGTTTTGATCAATTTTGCCAATTCTAGCAGGATTTTCGAGAACAAAACTCAAAATTAATGACTAGTAATAATGGTCATCCATTCAACCAATATATGACAAAATGGATTGCACTTTCTAGCTTTCCAATGATAGCAGAAACGCGGGAAAATGCAAATAAGCGATGTAACCAAGTCAAATTATTGGTAATTTTGCACTCAATTTTCTCTTAGAAACATGGGAAATGCTTCAGAAACTTGAGAAATAGTTTGTAAAACCATAATAATATACATCCATTCCATCCTTTATGGACTGTAAATGGGTTCTCTTGTAAAGAAAATTTACACTGGCAAATTTATATCATTCTGATAGGACCTCGTTCTGCCATAATATCCACCGAAATCTCAGTCCAGGGGGAGATAACTCCTGTATGGAATACAGTATGCAGTAACCTCAATTGTATGCTAATGGACACACTGTGGATTATTTTAATCGAACTCCTGGTCTTCTTTCCATCTGCTTCCGAAAATAGCGCTTCAGGTATAACTAGGCAGTCAAAATTAAACAATCTAGCGTAATGATACATCTCCGCTCCGTAACGGAGTCTACATTAAGATAATGCATAGACTCCACTATTATGCCTTAAAGGGTGCACTTCGGAGATTCTTTTATTCGGCATGGAATAGACTATGGGTCCGTTTTTAGGCCACCAGTTGTCGCAAAACCTTCAACCCAAATCACTTATATGTATATATTTTCTGAAAGAGCATGATGAAACTATTATTTTAAGATATAACACTGCTATGTTATAGAAAATTTTAACTCGAACATTCTCCTCCATGCTTGCTTCATTTTTCCTAGAAAACCCCTTAAAAATGTCGAAAAATGGTCAAATTCGGCTCAATTTCCAGAAAAATCTGTAAGAGCGATTTCAATTAAACTTCTTACTCACGTTCCCTGGTCCGGTCTCAACTTAAAAAGGCAAAAAAAAAGGGGGTGTCAACCTAACCGTTTTTTTGTCAGATTTTCTTCCCGTAAATGAGTCCCGATTTTTAGGCACACCCAAGGGGCATAACTGAGGCAGGACAAACTTTACTCCGTGATCCCGATCAGCGTGAGCGAAGCCGCACTCGTTTGTACGTACTCAGTTTTTTGGCGCATTGATAATAATGCTGGTCAGGATTGGCGTTATAGATATAAGCTATTAAGAAGACAAGAAGAATTATGATGTAGCAGAACAAGGGCAGTCTATCGTATTATGAAATTAGAGAGGGGCCATTACTACGAAACTGCGGAGGGCCACCTTAAGGAGCAGGATGTTTTTTACGAAATTAATTATTCACATGTATCGTAATCTCAGAGTGTTTGCGAGTATGGCGGTATACAACACTTGCCAGTTATACATATTATTTTGGGAAATCCGACCGATAACTTTCCCCCTACCCCATCTTTGTTTTGATCAATTTTGCCGATTCTAGCAGGATTTTCGAGAACAAAATTCAAAATTAACCTATTTCTTCTTAATAATGGTCATCCATTCGGCAATATGAAGGCCGTGGTTACTTTTCCGCTTTCCAATGATAGCAGAAACGCGGGAAAATGCAAATAAGAGATGTAACCAAGTCAAATTATTGGTAATTTTGCACTAAATTTTCTCCTAGAAACATGGGAAAGACTTCAGAAACTTGAGAAATAATTCGTAAAACCATAATAATATACATCCATTCCATCCTTTATGGGCTGTAAATGGGTTCTCTTGTAAAGAAAATTTACACTGGCAAATTTATATCATTCTGGTAGGACCTCGTTCTGCCATAATATCCACCGAAATCTCATTCCAGGGGGAGATAACTCCTGTATGGAATACAGTATGCAATAACCTCAATAGTATACTAATGGACACACTGCGGATTATTTTAATCGAACTCCTGGTCTTCTTTCCGCCTGCTTCCGAAAATAGCGTTTCAGCTGTAACTAGGCAGTCAAAATTAAACAATCTGGCGTAATGACACATTTCCGCTCCGTAACGGAGTCTACATTAAGATAATGCATAGACTCCACTATTATGCCTTAAAGGGTGCACTCCAGAGATTCTCCCATTCGGCATGGAATAGACTATGGGTCCGTTTTTCGGCCACCAGTTGTCGTAAAACCTTCAACCCAAATCACTTATATGTATGTATTTTCTGAAAGAGCATGATGAAACTATTATTTTAAGATATAACACTGCTATGTTATAGAAAAATTAAACTCGAACATTCTCCTCCATGCTTGCTTCATTTTTCCTAGAAAACCCCTTTAAAATGTCGAAAAATGGTCAAATTCGGCTCAATTTCCAGAAAAATCTGTAAGAGCGATTTCAATTAAACTTCTTACTCACGTTCCCTGGTCCGGTCTCAACTTAAAAAGGCAAAAAAAAGGGGATGTTAACCTAACCGTTTTTTGTCAGATTTTCTTCCCGTAAATGAGTCCCGATTTTTAGGCACACCCAAGGAGCATAACTGAGGCAGGACAAACTTTACTCCATGATCCCGATCAGCGTGTAGACGAAGCCAGCACTCGATTTGTACG